>WBNH01005915.1:638031-760702 GCA_013401255.1 Urocolius indicus
ATAAGCCTTTTTTTTTTTTTTTTTTAAATCATGAAATTTGATGCTTACTTGCTCTCCCTGAAGTAGAGAGCTTTCTGTTGTGTAATGGGTACATCTGCCCTGAGAGATGATGCGGAACTGAGGTCAGAAAGTCAGTTGTGGTATATGTTTGCTTCAGATGCTGACCACATCTCTGAATAATGCAGGCATTCTTTCTTGCATTAGTACAGGTCAGTAAAAAGGGCACTCTCTTGCAATGTACTTGACTAATCGGATGATTCCACTTACCTAACCACAATATATAATAGCTAATTCTTTCATTATCAATTAAATCAGGTCATAGGAGTTGCTGCAAGATGCTAGCAGACAATCAAGTTGCTCAGAATTCCTACATTTTCTTTTCAATCCATGCAATCTCAAATACAGATAAACTTGTTCCAAGAGCTACATTTTTTCCCCAAGTTCCCATATGTTCTTTCAATTGACAGAGTTGCATGGTATTGTCTCGTCTGCAACCAGTAGTTATTCATCTGTTTCTTCTGCATTTATCCAGTCTCTTTTCAGCTTTAATTTTTATGTGAAGAATTTCTGTTGCTGTTTATTGACAGGTTTATTGAAATGAGGTCAATGGGTTATTTCCCTTCTCTCACTGCAACTTTTGTGTGTGTATAAATAGATTCTTTTGGTCACTCTGAATGATGCAGCAAGCCCAAGCATTTAGATGTGGATTTGTGCTTGCAAAACACAGTGGAAATCAGAGTATGATCCATCACATGCTTTTGTCTTTTCCCTGAGGCAAAGACTCTAAAAGCATTTTTATGGACTATTTCTTCATGGCTGCAAAAATTATCTTGCAGATTCATTATTCCATCTCTTTCTGCTGTACGTTCTAGCCTCACAGTTGACAACAGTGTAAATGCAAATTTGATCTGACCAGGAGTAAACAAGTTGCCTACTATAGCGTTAACTGGGGAAAAACGGAGAGTTATGCTTGATACTTGATCTGGAGTGGTATTTCTGCCATCCCAATTATTTAACTCATGCTACCTCGAAAATACACAAATACTGTCAAAGTCTGGGAGAATGCATGGAGGATTAGATATGTATGAACTAAGAAACTAACTATGAGCAAATATGTGCTCAGTTAAACCATAAAGCTGATGAGGTACCTTGGGAAATCAATATAGCTCAGGCATGTTCCACGTTTCCTAGTGATGTTGCAAAGTGAAGAAATGTGATATATTTGCTTTTGCATTAATCACGTTAAACATGATAACACTTGCAACACGGCAAATGAGTTTGCGAAAATTTACAAAGGAGTTCAGGTTTGGGGAGTTTTTACTACTGTTAGTTTAGCTTTGTGTTTTAGCCAGAGGACAGATTTAGTTTCACTGTTGGCGTGCTCAGGTGTGGTACTGATGACTTTTCCACTCCTACAAGATCTGTAGAGTTCACATAAGATTTGATTAACTGTCTCCCAGTTGGGATCTCTTCCTTACTTTTCTCTTTGAGATTCACAGAACGTTTAGTTCTCAAGGCACTTGAAAACTTATTTGACCCAATCATTGCTCAAAATGAACCAAGATCCCTTAGTGTTTCAACTGAGCAACTTGCTGTCTCTCACATCAAATTTCAGCCGTGGTGATAGTCAATCTTGACTTCAGTGGATTGAAAATAGGAAGAGGGAAGTTTCTTAAGTATGTTCTTTCCTTAAAATATTTCAGTGTTATGAAGTTGTGTACAGTATTACATGTATAAGTTACCTGATTTTTCATTTTTCATTTCAGGTCCAGATAAGAGTGACACCTATGCCCAGCCACCATGGTATGTGTTTATTTGAATACTTAGAATATCCAATTGTAATCATAGAATGGTAGGGTTGGAAGGGACCTTTAGAGATCATTTAGTCCACCCTCCCTGCAGAAGTAAGTCCACCTAGATCAGGTCGCACAGGAATGTGTCCAGACGGGTCTTGAAGACGTCCAAGGAAGGAGCCTCCACAACTTCTCTGGGAAGCCTGTTCAAGTGCTCCCTCACTTGAACAGTAAAATAGTTTTTTCTTATGTTTAAATGCACTAATTTTGACATTTACTACATGAGCCTTACTCATAAAGTGATAAATCTTTTTGAGTTGCTCTGTATTTGGAAGTTAGAAAATGTTTAATTGGAATGGGAAACTCTCTTTCTTTCAGCTGTCCTGGTAGACTCCTACATAAGTTGCCAGTGGAAATCGTGGCAACACTATGAAGTACAGAGTTCTGGTCTGGTTCGAGAAAGCAAAATAGTTTTTAGGATTTTACCTAAAGAGTAAGATTTTTAAAGTTTTTAAAGTTAAATTTTTTAAGGTTGTTGAGGGGGGGTGGGATTTAAATGTTTGTGAAATGGCTTTTCTTCATGTACTTACATGCCCTGGATAAGATTTCAAAATAGCATGTTTACATTACCCTAACTACATCTCCACTGCAAAGTGTACCTGAAAATGCTGTCCTACCCTGTTTTTCAGGTCTGTGTGATTTTTAGGAATGTACTTTAAAACAAGTTTAGTGCATATGAAACTGTGCAGCTCTACAACCATAACTCCCCAAGTGTTGGGTTCTGCAGAGTAGTTTCTCCCTGAGAGAATAAGTCAATTGCACTAAGTATAGCAAAACAGAGCTGGGCTAGAAATTACTTTCTGTATTTCAAATATGTTCCAATTCTGCCTTGGAATAATACTTTGAAACCTTGGAATAATACTTTGAAAGTGTGAGACAGACACAGTGCTCTACAGGTAATAGCTTAGTGGTCAGGGTGGCCAACTTCAATGAAGGAAACTTAGATTCAAATCCTCAGTTAGCCAGCTACTCTTGTGCTTCCAAAGTACTGAACAGCAAACTCATCAGAATTCTGAGAAGCTTCTTAATAAAACCGTAGCCGATATTCTTACATCCAGCCTTGGTTTTTTAATCTGTTTTCTATGACACCCCCTCTCCCTCCCCTAGATCTTAGTCAAGTCTACTGCTCAGTCCTCTTTTGAAATCACCTAAATTACAACACACTATAATTAGAAATAGCAAAACTCACTACTCAATTTACATTTTCTTTTCCCTTTAGGGAACTATTTTATGTAGTGTTTTTGAGCTATAATTATATGTGGCCTCAATTTATTAAAGCATGTGTTACACCATGGTCATTCCAGGGTCTTGTGTAATTGCTGTCTATCTAAAGCAGTGCCTGCACTGTTAGTGTCTGACTCACAAAACATGTTAGAACTTGAGTAGTGGATTTGTATCCACTCCTCAGTTGAGACACTGTCTGAATACTGATCACATTTTACAAAACTTTTAACTTCTTTCATCCATATTCTTAATCTGGGTGAACAAAACTGAAGGCTAATTAGTTCATTTTCTTGCCAAGGGCTTCCACATTCATGTCATTGCTAATAATAATAATCTTTATACAGTGTCACATATCTATAAACTTACCATTTTCCTTCAGCTTGCCATCAAAACCAACAACACTTGCTGTTAAAACCGTTGAACATTCTGAATTCAAACAAGCAACTAGCAATGGGATTGCTAAAGAGATGAAAACCAGCAGCACTGAATGCATGGTTGAAACCAATGACGTGGTGTCAGCAAAGAAAGAAACCTTTCACATTGCCAGAGAAGCCAAAGACAACAAGCAGGGACAGCACCAAGAAGCCAATGCAATGTTTCCTCAAGAACCTAAAGAAGGAAAAAAGGAATCTCAGGTCTTGCAGAAAACTTCAAGCACCATCACATTACAAGCTGTCAAACTGCAACCAGAACCAAAGGCAGAACCCCAGGCCACTAACATCAGACAGGGTGAAGACAGAAAAAGGGCCGTGCAGCCCCTGATATCAGCTCAACAAACAGCATCCCTGACAGGACAAGTCAATCCAAGGACTAGGGAAGGAGAAAACAGATCTGGAGCCTGGAAGACTGTGATGGAGAAGAGAGAACCTCTGGGAATTCCCCCTCAGTTTGAGAGCCGTCCACAGAGCCTGGAAGTATCAGAAGGCCAGGAGATTAAATTCAAGAGCAAAGGTAAAGGGGTGAAAGTTATCAGAGCCCTGGGGTTAGTCACATTCTCCTTCTACGTGTGAAGTGGGGAAGCAGTTCCTCCTTCATTGCAAAAAAAAAATAGATAAGAAACTGCATTTCCCTTGTGGCATCTACTTTTACCCCTTTTATTTGGTCAACCCATTGCTGATGTGGGAGCTTCCTTAACAGATGAAATGATAAAGTCAGAGCTAAAAGAGAGGTTTAGAGTTTGCTCTGCAGAATGTAATGAGATTTTAACCTCTCAGAAGAGTAATGAGAGCTGTATTTTGCTGAATCCAGGGAGTAGATCTGGAAAACTTTTGTTGGTTTATGTTTTTATTACATTTTTTAGCAGAACGTAATTTTGAAGCATTTTTTCTGCTTTTTTTTTTTTTTTTTAAATAACCTTTGCACTTTAATGTGTTCGCATGAGTAAGAAAGAAATAGATTTTTTATGTCTTTGTAGGAAAAAAAGCAAAGCCTCAACAAAACCATGGTCATTTAGTTCATCTCTTGATAGTTCTTGCCCCACAAGTAAAGACTACAGTTTATATCACAGGCCTAGAGACTAAGGAGAGGAGAAAATATTCCAAAGATCCTGGCACCTTTTGAATAGTTTATTTTTCAGGTATATCAGTACTAAGAGCATGGATTACTTTCCATCAGAGCACCTCAAAACCTTTGCAGTGTTTAACGAATTCACGATGCTGTTTGGTAGGGTAATGTATTGGCTGTTGTACAGAAGCCAAGAAGATCCAAAACACAAACTCCTACACACAAAGGCAAGGTGTCTGTCAGGTAATGGAATGTCCCTAGTGCACTTTAATAAGTAAACTGATAAACTGTCCTGAGAATTGTCTCTGCAAAGGATGACCAGGGACCTTATTTGATGAAAATGAGTGAAAGATGGTCTAGTGACCTTTTCTGGCATTCTTTCCTAACCTCTCCTCTTTGTACATCATAGCAACTGGCCCATGAAACCTAGATCCCCCTGCCCTCTTATCACTACTAAAAGCCATATCTACTTTTCTAGAGCTCTGACACAGGCATATCAGGCAGTGAAGCTATAGATGTTTTGCTTCTGCTCCCTGAAAGTTTACTGTCCTAGAAAGCTGTCTACTTTGTCTGCACTTGGACCATAGTCTGGAAAAAAAACAATCGGAATCACAGAACATCTCAGGTTGGAAAGGACCTCTGGAAGTCACCTAGTTCCACACCTCTGCTCATGCAGCATCACCTAGAGCAGGTTGTCCAGGGCTATGTCCAGGTGGCTTTGAATATCTCCAGGAAACGAGACTCCACAATTTCTCTGGGCAGCCAGTACTTAGTAACTGTCACAATGAAAAACATTTCTATTCAGACAGAATCTCCTATATTTCAGTTTTTGCTCATTGTCTCTGCTCCTATTACTGGAGACCATCTCTGAAACAGAGCCTGGCTCTGTCTGCTTTACAACCTCATTTGCAAGATTTATTTATGATGATGAAATCCCCCTTGAGCCTTCTGTTCTCCAGGCTGAGTAAACCATCTCTGTGGTAGATACTGTAGATTGCAAAGTACTGCTAGGTACTCAGAAAAAAAAACCCTTTTTTTGCAGGGTAGGAAGAAATGGGGAGAAATGTCATTACTTCTCCTTTAATATCTCATTACATCTATTTTGCCTGTGACTTTTAGAGGAACAATTTTCACATAGAAGTGCTTGGGTTTTTTCAAGTTACCACATACTTGTTATTTTAAAAGATGGACTGGCCAAGAGATTTTGGAAGATCAGAAATATCAAGCTGCTTTTTTGAAGACAGTTTTGTGTATTACTTAGTCATTAAGTTTTATGAAGTCATGTGTGTGTAAATAATACGAAATTTACACTAAAGCAAATAATGAAATTACGCTAAGGGGAACAACTGTTCATAAAAAATAAAAGTACCTGATTGTCTAGTTTCAGGGAAACCAAAACCAGACGTGCAGTGGTTCAAAGAGGGTGAACTTATTAAAGCTGGAGAAGATGTTCGAATATGTGAGGAAGATGGAATTCATTGCCTATGGTTAAAGAAAGCCAGCTTGGGGGACAGTGGATCTTACAGCTGTTCAGCTTTCAACTCCAAAGGCCAGACTTCCACCAGCTGGTTGTTAACTGTCAGAAGTAAGTGAGTTCTTGTGAGCACATCTGCACTTTGAAAACTGTGTCTGGGATTTTCTAAGCTGTCAGACAGTGGAGACTACAAAATTCCTATTATGACATCTCAGTGCAGGTTAATTCTGATTCCTAGCTCTATGAAAAATATGGTATGGGATAGCTGCATCAGTTTCTGCATCAGTTTCCCTTCTGACCTTTTTCTTATTGTTTGTATAGAAAAAAACATCTCATTGAATGTTTTATATGCAGGGAGGTCTGTTCTCTACTGAGTTTTTTTCTTAATGCTTCTATTTAATACAGGTTGCCAAAGATTTTATTGTTTTTCTGCATTCATTTTTTTTGCAGCTACTTAGCATTTCTATGTTTTGTGAGCACAAACCAGTCCTGTGCATTAATGCGAATTAGAAGAAAACTGAAACAATGAGAATTACCTTCTGCTAATTTCAAGCACACTTACTTCCCAGTGACAAATTATTTTGAGCTTGAAGACACTCTCTTACCAGTGTGGTTAAAATATTTTTCGGCTTCTTAACAAATTCTGACCTCAATTCTAATCTTTTCACCTGGTTTTATGTTTTGGCCTGGAGCTATGATTATATTTATGCAACATTTCTCTGTTTGTTCTGCCTGAGGTTAAACCAAGATACCCGTGATGCTCTCTTCCTGTCTCATGAGAGACCTATAAACTCTGTCCATAAATCACCCTGTTTCACTGCCAGCCAGGGGAAATTTGGGAGAGAGACTGAGAAAAGACAGACAGCAGGAGAGCTACCCTTCCTATTCTTTGCTCTGAGTTCTCTGATAATATATTGCATACATTTCTACTGATTGGCTGCACCTGATGGATTCTAGCATAGGAAACCATCAACCAAGATATAGCTTGAGGGCTGACAGCACCTGTCTTGTAGGTGACAGAAGAATCCTCCTTTATACCAATCCATTGCTAAAAATTATTTCTATTTCACAATAAAACACTCCACCATGGTTTTGATTTTTTTTTTCCTTATTTGTATGGGATGACTCTGTTAGCCCAGATAAATTTTTCCATTTGGGTTAAAGGAACTGTTTTCATTTTGGTTTTAAAGGGCCTAAAGTTCAAGAGGTTGCTCCATGCTTTTCCAGTGTCTTGAAAGGCTGCACTGTGAGTGAAGGGCAAGACTTTGTGCTGCAGTGCTGTGTAGGAGGCGTACCTGTGCCTCAGATCACATGGCTTCTCAATGGTAAGGAATCCCCTGCTCTGAAATATGTGCATGCACACACTCAGATGCTCAGCCTCATCTGCCACTCTTATCAGCATGCAGCAAGGCTGCACAGAGCACTCTTAAACCATCACGATAGAATCTACTAGAATATTTGAAGGAAAACAGTTTATATGCACATAATATGCCCAAAGAGTGGTTTTCTTGAGCAATTTTCTGTCTTACAGCAGTTTTCCAGTATGTCCAGCAGAGGACTCTGGTGACAAGATTGTGCACAGATGAGTTGCTTGGGGTTTGTTAAACACAGCACTTACTTCGCCGCACTTACAGCAAAGCCTGTGTTGCTACAGTATGTTAGATCCTGTCCTCCCCTTACTCCTTTGGCATTAGCCTCTGCTATGAGAGTAACACTTTGGCATTACGACCATGCAGGGCCAATAAGTTCTAAGAAAAATGTTTGCCATATAACACTCTTTAGTGTGGAGGGAAACCCATGCCCAATTCCAGCCTTCCATCAGCTGGGCAGGTCATAATTAGTATTAGCAGCTATATCTCCAGGATCTTAAAATCACGGTTTTTCTGGTTGGTTCTCTACTAGAAATGTGTTCCCTGAGATTGTAATGCTTTCCCAAAGCTGACTAAACAAAAGGATAAGCAATATATATTTTATTTTTATCAGACTGCATAATCTCCTACCCTGGTCTGATTGCACAACTGAGCATGTATGTTTCCTTCATGGTCCCCTCTTAATATTTGATTTAAGTCCAAACACTATTTTATTTTGGCTTAGATTCCAAACGACTTTAGAGATTCAGAGTCTATACACTTTGACTAAGAGTTCTTTCCATTTAGAGTTAAACACTAGAAACATTTATTCAGCTTAACTCTTGATCATCTCTGCTGTTCCTGAAGTGCATTTTTTCTGTAGACTCTCCCAGACTATCTTGGATGGTTTTCTGTGTGAATTAGAGACAAAGAATAGCATACTTTGACATAAAGGAAGTTTCCTCCAGGATTGTTTTAAAATTAATTATTTGCCTGTGATCTCTGTTTTTCTTTAGCTATTCAGAGTAGATGGGATAACTGAAAAAGGAGGTAGGGTAAATGAACCATGGCCTCGAGTTTGATGTGTTCCCACAGCTTGGTCTATTCCCCTTCCCAATAGCTCTATGTCTAGACTAGAAAGACCACTGCTTTATTTACAACATGAAACGTGAGTAAAGGCTCTGATGCTCTCCCACTGGAAATAATTTGTTTCTCTGTCTGAGGGTGTCTCTGCAGTTCCTCCTTTGCAGATGTAGGTGGAATCACTGTGTTGCTATGCAAGAATTGTGTCTTGCAGCACAGAAGGAGCAACTCCGACGCATAGTGTCAGTCGATTCATCTTCATGTTCTGAGGCTACCCCCTGTTTGTAAAGGGTTCCTTTAGTCATTGAATGATTTATTTATACTCGGGTGTCTTCCACATACAGAGCATCTTCCTGTCTCAAATGACATCCTATGTCAGGCTGAAATACATAGTCAGGCATAGAAGCAGCATCTCCACTGGTGCAATCATGTTCTGCTTTGCTAACCAGAAAACCATTGTCTCCTGAAAAATACAGCCTGGAGATCAAGCAGCAACATATTTCTGTAGGTTTCCATTATGCACTGTGCCTCCCTACCTTTTTCAAGATGTATATTTTCCATTGACTTTCCCTTAATCTCAGATGCTTCAGCCACTGTTCAGGTGTATCTATGTTTATACTGCACCTATGCTTCTAACTGTAATGGAATCAATATCATAAGGAGACAAAAGCAGGTGAGGTTTTCATCAGTTGGATTTCAAACCATTAGAGTTCTCTAAGAGTGCTTTATCTCTGCTCTTAAATCAAAACGCAGCGATGAGCAACAGAAGCACAAGAAACTATCATCATAATAAATATTAGGGATATCATTTATTATTCTAAAGACATAAGCACACAATTTTTATTCCAGACTCCTAAAACATACCACTATAGTTTAATGGTTTCTGTCTTGTGTGTGATTATGACATAGAACAGTTTATATACCATTTTAATACAAACTTGGAAGGACTGTAAACAGTAGTTCAATGCTCATAATTCCATGTATACTCCTGGGATCATTTTAACTGAGGAACAAGTTGGCTATTGTGATATCCACTTGAATGCAAACATTTCCTTCCTGTCTGCCAACTAGCTAGATGCTACAAACTTCTCATATTCATATCCATTATCAAATAAAGGAGAAAGTTGTGTTTCTGCTCCTGAACTATTACTCCAAGCAGACATAACAATGTTTTTGGCAAAATGACATGGAATCTTTCATCTATTGACCATGTAAAGAAAACAATGTATTTACAGTATATAATTTGAGATAGGCAGACAAAATAAGTTTTAAGACAAAATGTGTCTTACAATCTGCTGTCCATACTTGGAATTAAAGGTTTTTAGGTTCACAACTGATAGGCTGCAGGAGACAAAAAAAACCCCAATCTGTTAAGTGCAATCACACTACTGTTCAAAATACAACACTTTCTCAGAACTCTGTAGAAGTAAAAATCATATGGGATGAGATGTGTAAAGTTTCCAAGAAAATATGAAATGCAGATTGTCTTCCAAGCATGACAATGATACAAGCTAGAATAAATTTGTTAAAGGAATAGCAAGAAAAGGGTGTATATCTCAGTGAAATACTTAAAGACCAAGTTAGCAAATCCTGAGAAACATGAACAGGCTACTTTGAGAAATAAACGAAATACAAGAAAAAAGCAGAGCAGTCTCACTTCTAGGCTGATCAGCTCTTAGAATCATAGAATCATTATGGTTGGAAAAGACCTTTAAGATCATCAAGTCCAACCACTAACCTCACACGGACAAGCCCATCACTAAACTAAGCCATATCTCTCATTATCTCATCTATGCATCTTTTAAATACCTCCTCAGATGAAGACTCCATCACCTCCCTGGGCAGCTCATTCCAATGCTTAATAACCCTCTTGTTGAAAAAGCTCTTCCCTGAACAGCCTGTATGCTGTCCAGTCTGCCCTACCACCGTCTCTAAAGAATCCACACCAACATGACAATGAAAAGACTTGGTCTACCATCTTCAGGTTCTTTCTTCCATTTTTTCCCCCATTTTAATGATTTAAAGCTTTTTTCCAGCTTTTTCAAGATGGTCCTTTTGTCCTGTTGCTTTCACTCTGCCCTTTATTGTAAGTTTCTTACTGAATTTTCATAGGTTTACTGGCAAAGTCCTTGAAAGTAAGCAGCTCCTGTTTCAGTTCTGGCCTTAACACAGTCTTATAAATAACACTTTTACAAGTGCCCTCTGTGACAATACTTCAGTACGTAATTCCAACTTAATTTAGCTTCTGTAAATACTTTATTGGTAATTTATTTTCAAATTGCAGGAAAGAAAAAAAAACTTTATGATTGTATTTTAAATATCTTCATATCTTCCTGTTTTGTTTGGTTTGTTGGTTTTCTTTTTTAACTTGAGTTCAATGGAACCTCTTTCTGCAGAATTTAAAAACAACATGACCGTGACTTTAGCATAACAATTCTCTGAGTAGTGTTTGGTTTTAGGATAGCTTTCTGATCTGTCCAGAAAGCTTTTAATAAATGACCTAGGGGAAAATTTCCTTTCTTTTGGCATAACATGCCAGCAGAAAGGTATTTTTTGTTATTGTTCCTGCTGCCAAGCTGTCATGGAGATTTGACTGTTCTGCCTCTGGAGAAAGGAACATTTCACTACTGGAAGAGTTGTTTTTATTAGAGCAAAATATAAGTACAATGGACAGAACTTTGAATCTTGCTGCAGGTTATTCCTCAGGGCTGATATACTTGTGTTTGTTTCCTAGGGTGTGATGAAAAGGCTATCTCTAAGTGAATTCACTGTTAGTACTAGAATAGTACTAAAAATAGTCTTAGCTTTTGGAGAACTGGAGTGAAAAAGAAGATGGATGTCCTGACAAAATTTGAGGACGTGGTGAAGGAAACAATATTTTCTTTTCCCACATAGAACACTTACCCTACTCCTTTGCATATTTAGAGCAGAAATAAAAAGGCATTGTTCTGTTTTTGATGATGCAGCTTTTATCCCAAGTGTGTCTCTGATATGTTTGTCATCATAGCATCATTAGGCAGCATTAATAGTTTCGATGTCAGAATCCCAGGCAGGATCCCTGTCAGATTTGACATTCTACAGTCAGACCAGAAAGGCCTAGGGCCACATGCCCTCTTACAGAAGGTTTTGTCTGTTTGGGCTTTACCTCTCTGAGTGCATACTTGAATGTAATGTTATTCTCACATGCAAAAATTGTGTGATTGGACCTGGTAGTTACAAAAGTCTGTGTGTAACTGAGTGAAAGGGAACTCAGATTCACCAGTAGTAAGAATATGTGATCTGTGAAGAAGATGTAGAGAGTTAATTCTAAAATTGGAGTCTTCTGGGCAGTTTGATTGATTGTTCATGCAATAGGAAATTTCTAATTTAACAGATGTCTTGAGAGATAGGGAACAAGATAATCTATCACGTTTTATAATATATGTAAGTGTTAAATCACGCTGATTTTGGCACACGTTTGTATTTTTGAATGAAACTTTGTATGCAGATAGATATCGCGTGGATAATGACGGCCTTCTGAGTTTGCTAGTGCTGAAAATCAGAGACGAGAGAAAAATCTGTTCCATCATTTAATTTATCCTACTCTTAGTGCAGAGCTGATTCTTAGAAACTCCAGAGCTTTTGTCATAATCTTTTAATGTTATTTTGACAGCAGAATCAATTTTAATCTTTCCTTTTGACCACAATTTCCAAGTGACGGTCTTTGATTCACTCCTGCACAATTTCTATGCGATTTCACCCTCTTCTCTTAGATGACCTTAATTTCTTTTTCTAGCATGATGTTTATGCACAGATATCAAGCCCTCACCTGGAAAGCAACCAGGGATGAGTCAGTAGTGGAAACTATTTAGCATTGAAAAAACAGATTGCAGAAGTATTTCGGAAAGTAAGGCTGTAATTGATGACAATGCTCTTGAAACAATAGTAAGACAACTTGAACCAGTCTACAGTATCATTTAAACGTGTTCCAAACCAAGGAACCAATTTCTTAAAATTAATTTATTTAACTGTCACTTCACCACAGATTAGAATGTACTTGTCTGTTCATAGAATCATAGAATCACAGAACGGTAGGGGTTGGAAGACACCGTTAGAGATCATCCAGTCCAAATCTCTGCCCAAGCAGGTCCACCTAGATCAAGTCACACAGAAATGCATCCAGATGGGTCTTGAAGACTTCCAAGGAAGCAGCCTCCACACCCTCCCTGGGCATCCTGTGCCAGAGTTTCATCACCCTCACAGTGGGTTTTGCACATCTAGACAATAACTTTGATATCTAGTTTCAGGTGAAGTATAAGATGGAGTCTGAAGCAAACACACAAAATATTTTTTCTCTTGGGTACCTGAACGAGAATCTGTCCAAAATTCAAAGATAAGCCTTTCTCTCTGCTGCTCAAAGCAGCATTCAGCAAATGTGATGGCAAGATATGTCTGACAACCATGTTCTGCTTTGTGCTTGGGATGGTGCTGTTTGTAGTCACTAGAGAGCAGTGACTGTGCACCAGAGAGACAGATTTGGCTCTGTGCTTCAGGATGCTGGCTGGTGTTTGGCATCCAGATTTCATTGAAAACAAACACTTGAAACTTGTGGCTCATATATTAAGACAATTATCTTTCTTTTTGTCTGCAGACCAACCAATTCAGTACGCCCATTGCACTTTTGAAGATGGAGTTGCAAAATTGAATGTCCAAGATGCCCTACCAGAAGATAATGGCATTTATACCTGTCTGGCTGAAAACAACACAGGACAGGCATCTTGCAGTGCTCAGGTTACAGTCAAAGGTGAAAATCTCAGCCTGCTGTGATTACTGTAATGATATCAGCTGTAATTTTTATTAAAAAAAAAAACTTAGATCCTTAAGAGAGGTGATTGTAAGTGGATTCCATGTTTTTGTAAGTTGTTTTCAGCTGGGTACCTTTTCTTGCCTTGGAGGTGTATGCAACTTACATGCTTAAGGACTGTGAAATGTAAAGTAATATGCATGTGTCAGAAAAAGGTATTAATGTTCCTACCTTACCAAGAAGGGCTTAGTGTGGTCCAGAGCAGCCAGGCTACATTTTGGAAGAGTTGTAGCACTGTGGGAAAGGACTGTCACTGCTGTAAGAAAAATAAGTGCGGTATCACCCATCCATCAGGCAGTGTTACGATGAGGAGACAGATGCTACCACTTTCTCTTGAAAGGCAAAGCACAGAGACGGGTGCCAGGGAATGCAATTACGATAGCAAATGCCAATATTCTTGTTCTGCTTCCAGGATTTATCAGAGATAATTCAGAAGAGGTATGTATCAGCTAATTGGGAGCAGTGTATCTCTAAATAAGCAGATTTTTGGTAGTGAAGGTATGAGAACAGTGTAATAAGAAATGGAGATGATCTGTTTTCTCTGAAATCTGAGAGCACTCTCTTCGCAAATATCAATAATTTGATACCCTCTGTGCTGATTTGACATAACTGTTTGTCCATGAAAGCCATAATTCAACACTAGGATTTGAGTAAGCATGGTCTGAAAGACCAGAGATCACAAAGAATGCAAGAGATGACTGAATCCTGGGGATAAATTGAGCAGTGAAGTAGTTTCAATCAGTATTATGATCTTTATTCTTATCATCTCACCTAACATCAGTTTATACAGGTGTTTGTCTTATGCCCTGGATATGATCAGCCCCTCCCTCTACAGTCCCCATCCTGCAGACTCTTCCTCCCTCTACAATCAAGCCTGTATTTGGTATTTGTCATCTTCAAATTATTTTTTCACAAAGTTGTAATAGTTTGGCACTGTCTGTCTGACAGACTGCTGGGTGACAGCTGCCAGGGGAACTATTCCATTAGTCTATGACCAAATAATACCTGTTCCAAATTTGCACACGCAGTTTGGTAGGAAAAGTACCCTGATCCCAAGATGTGTCCTTGTTTGCCAGTGTTCTGTGATGTTTGTCTACAACACTTCAGTGATATGCCTGCCCTTATTCTGTCTGTATGAATTCATCTAATACCCTAGAGAAGCTTAAAATTAAAACAAAGTAATTCTGACAAACCTATGAGTTAGTTTCTTGATGATTGAATTGGAAATTCTGTCACCCCCTCTCCACCCTTTCCCTCCTCCTATGAAAAAAGGCACAAAGTAGAAAAACAGTTATTTCAAATAAGCCTGAAACTAATCTAGTCTCAAACCTGTCATTTATAATTTCTCTGAAACATTTAATCTGCATTAGCTACAGACCAAGAGCACTCCACCTCAAGGGAGCTGTCTGACATGGGACCTGCTGATTCCTCACTGGGACACAGAAACCAAAAAGACAGCCCCTGTCTTACTAATAATTTCTAAGTTATTTTAGGGTTGACATACAGTGCTAATGTGGGAGCAATAGTCACCTCACCTTTCCCTAGGTTTGTGTACTCTGCTGAGTTATTTCAGGCTATGTAGTTACTGCTGGACTGAGTTGGATTCCCCCTGTAGTTTATCTAGTCTGTGGCTAGAAAGCTGCGTTGCCACTATTATGGGCAGCTAGTTCCTCTGTTTTGCACCCCATTCTATTTTCTGGGAGTTATGGAGTGTTTGGGGAAGAACTAGACCAGAATTAAGAACACGTATGACAGGCTGTAAAGCCACATGTTCAACGTTTTTACAGCTTTAGCTATCCCCTCCACTTCTTCCCTAAAACTGATTATGTCCCTATTGTCATTTAGGATTACAGTAACTTTCTCAAAGACTCAGATAAATGGGGTTTGCCTGACAAAAATAGTACCAAATTTTAAATAGTGATTTCCAAGTCTCTTATCTCTTAATATATTTTTCTCTATCAAACCCCCTAGCAAATGCTTATTGGCATTAGAGATCTCTGGGACTCTGAATGATGTTGCTAAGGCGTCTCTACATGCTCAGCTCTTGCAGACAGTTTGTAGCAGGAAATCAGTGTACGTGCAGAAAGAGAGAAAACTTCACAAATCCTCTCCTGACCAGACATTGATTTTTGGAATAAAGTCTATAAAGCTTTTTTTGAATTGTAATCTGTCTCTCTCCAACTCCCTTTTGTCTCAAAGATGATTTAAGATTGTCAGGTTTTATGCAATGCTCTGTTTATTCATTGCTATAGATTCCTTTTTTTCTTTTTTAACGTGAAAGATGTTCTTCACTTATTGTCTGTGTCAGACCACTGTCAGAATTCATAATTTCCTTAATTTGCTACTGTAGTCCTTGGACACGTCTCTGAGTCTGTCTGAGTCTGTTTCACTTTATATTACCATTTTTGGCTTTGCCATTCTAATACAGCAAGGATCTCATGAAGGGGGCATATGTGCTGTGATCATTGGGAAAACTTTACCTGGAGTGAATTGTCTTTCTCAACTGCAAAACCCAGTTTTGTCTTTCAAAGGCAAAAAAGTTCCACCTCCTAAATTAAATTCAGCTCAGAGATAATTCAGAAAAGTCCCATGCTGTCAGTGAGGACAGTCAGTGACAAACTGTTCAAAGAAAAAAGAAACCAACCACAATGTAAGCCTCATGTTTGAATTATGGTACAAAAGGATGCTTAAATTTATTGTGTTTTCTTATAATTTTTTTCCTTGAGAAGATCTATGTCTTTGTCAAAGGAAATTTCCTTTTGTGGGATTATTGTAGGAAAAAACATTTTAAAGGTCCTTTGCCTTCTAAAGGACTACTGCTCCAAGTCCTGTAAAACACAAGGCAGAGACTTTTTCCAGTACTTTTAGTGTGCTTTGCATTGGATAATTAGCTGGGCTTATTGTGGCATAGCATTCCTTCTAAGTCATCAGTCTCAGATTCATTTATGGTTGTCTTTTGCTTCCTTCTTAATAAGCAGGATAAATTCTGTCTAGTGCTGAGCATCCTCAGTCCTTCCTTGGTTTTGTATGAAAAACACTGAGAATAATTAGCTGTTTGTAGAAGGTTTTCGGCATTATATTGAAAAAGTCCTCCTCTTCATGTGGGTAAGGCAGAAAAAGTGTAATGGTCTTAATTCAAACTAATCAGTCTTCTACTTATTTAATACAAGAAGATCACTTAAGTAAGTGATCTGAAGACTGAGTAAATTGCGATAGATCCATTAAGTAGTCTGTGAAGAAACCAAGTTAATCAAGGTGAAGCTAATTTTGGCCTTGTAAAAGATTAAATGGACTAAATGGAATCCTGACAGACGTTTTCTCTGCGACAGTTTGTTGCAGCTGCAATACAGGTAGAGATGAGCTACAAAGAATGTGCAGCTCTTCTTTGAAAAAGTAGCCCAGCAAATGTCTTCATCATGAGAACTTTTTCTAACTGAACTCTCCAGTGAGTTAATTACTGTAACGCAGGAAAACCTGAGAGGTGGCAGACATGGTCCACGCTACTCAAATGTTCAATGTTAGATGTTCCTGAAATGGTACCATTTGCTGCTCTACAAATGATACAACTTTTTTTTCCTTTAAAACTTAGGCTTAAAACACAGGAAAATCAGAAGTTGGGAGGCTTTGGGGCTGGTGAACAGATTTTGTAAAAGGTTTTTAAGCAACGTGCATGACTGAGCTGTTTCTGCTACTGTATGTGCATGGTAGGCAATTAGGTTGGTGTCACAATTGAATATTACAATTTCAGTTTTTGTGATATGAAAATAAGTATACAAGCTATTTTTAAAATACACCAGGCATCCCATTTTAAAAACCAAATCAACAGATCCTTAACAGGGATATACAGGGTACCATGAGGTCATCTGAAATATACAGTGATTACATGTGATCAAAATATATACAGTGATCACTGATGGTGGCTGTAGATACTGAAGTTGAATATTAATCAGCTTTTTCTCAGGATGGCTGAACATTTTCATCTTTTTTTTTTTCCCCTGAATATAAAACTAAGACAAGAATTTAGTTGAATCAGCCTGGAAGTGTTCCTATGTGACCTGTGTTCCTATGTGACCTGTGTTCCTATGTGACCTATGGACCTATTTTTAGCACAGCGGTTAGACTAGGTGATCTTTAAAGGTCCCTTCCAACTCCCACTATTCTGTGATTCTGTGACTTTGAATGTACCTTTACAGTAAGAGTGCTTTGCTGTAGCTGTGACAACCAGAGTGTACAAACAAGCCGACTAGTGGTAATAACTAGTGTAGTTAGAAGGTAAGGCCAGCTCCCAAGCATCATAACTGTCCTTCAGGTCTACTTCTGAGAGAAGTCTTCTGATATGTGGTCAAGTAATCATTGACAAGAAATTATAAGTCAGATTCAGGATTATAGGCTGGAGGGAGAGTGAGAATACAGATGGGACATATCACAGGATCACAGAATCTTAAGGGTTGAACGGGACCTCAAAAGACCATCCAGTCCAACTCCCCTGCCAGTGCAGGACCACCTAAAGCAGGTCACACAGGAACTCATCCAGATCGATTTGGAATGTCTCCAGAGAAGGAGACTCGACAACCCATCTGGGCAGCCTATGCCAGGGCTCCCTCACCCTCACAGTGAAGAAATTCTTCCTTATGTTTCTTTGGAACCTCTTATGTTTCAGCTTGTACTCGTTGCCCCTTATCCTATCATTGGACATCACTGAGAACAGCCTGGCTTCATCCTTCTGATTCAATCATATTGTTATGCCAAACCAAATCAATACTGTGTGCAGGAAGATTTTGTTCTTTTGCAAACAGGCTTCACATGTAAGAGAGGCATTTAACTGCTTTTTCCAGCTTTCTCTAGGTATAGTGTCAAACTGGAGTGCTTGTTACATGAGACTGACTCCTAAGGAAATGTCCTTTTCTCTTGCAGTTCTGCAGGAGATGACAAAGAAAATATCTGGCCCACTGCAGGCTCCTTGAGAGTTCTCTAACCTCTTTCCACCAGGCAGCAGCATCAAAGCAACAGCAACAGCACAGGCTTGCATCCAGGGTACTTTTGTGGGCTCTAATGCTCTGCAGCCACCCATTTTGCTGATGCTGGTCTTCCGCACACTGCTCTTTTCAAAAGAGGCCTAATAGTCCCTCTATTGATCAGTAAACACTGTTCAGCAAATACTGCTGCTCCTGTTCACTGGCTCTTCATATCATTTCTTCCCTCCCTGCCAGCAGTGCACTTTACTGATTTCACATCTGTTCACCTTTCTCCCCTACCACTTTCTGTTCCCACTTTTGGATTTTCTTTAGCACAGCCTCCCCGGCATGTTTATGTTGGGAAGCCTGTAGCCCTTCCAATCCAATTACTGTAGTCATTCATTGATCAGTGGACGAGCAGATTAGAGTCACCTGAAAGCCTGTCAGAGTTGCTGCTGTAACCAGTTTATCAGAACAGTGAAGGGAGATGCTTTCTGGAAAACCAGTTCATTTTGTTCCTGTCGCTCTTCTGTCTGGTGTGAGTGGAATCATAAAATATAACCAGGTGGAAGAAAGCCTTTCAGGTAGGAGTCTTTCCTTTGAATCACAAGAGATGCTGTCTTTAGATTGTAGGTTGTTTTTCTTCCTATCTCAGAATGACCTTAGGCATTAATCTTCTAAAGAAGGTTATCGCTGCAATAAGCAGCCCTTCTTTGAAGACTTACATTAGAGGCTGTAGCTTTGTTTCCCTGAGATATATATTTCTGACTTAGGTAAGCAAAGTATGATGTCTTACTTGCCTACAATGATGAAATATTTGTGACAACTTCTCAAAGTCACTGTTTATTTGAAAGCATTTTGCTGTATTTCAGACATAAGTATAAAGGACCATAGAAGACTTTCCAAAATATACAAATCTGTCTTGTTAAATGTCCAAAAGACATGCCAGACCAGTAGCCTGCTGGAACCACTTGACTGTGTGAGGACGGGTTTCAGAGCATTAAGTGAAGGTTTTGTTACTGTATTGAAACGTCAGAGGTAAGCTGTCATAGGCATGAAAGAAACTCTATTCCAGTACTTTAACTTGAATTTATCAAGTACTTTAACTTGAATTTATCAAAACACAATCCTGTTGTGCAAATATTGCTAAACAAATGACAGAGCAAACACATATTTCAGTCTCTTATGTACCATCAGTCATGATACATCATATGAAGTAGCCACCAAAGGGAAATTTAGTCTGTAGAATGGTTATGTAATAATTTAACTCCCACAACTGACAGGTAAAATGGCTCTAGTGCCTCATACTTAGGCAGAGTAATTTCAAAATTACTTTTAGTCAAAAGACTCATTGAACTAGAGAGATTGGTTTGGGAGCAGAGTGATGTGTATGTTTCTTCTCAGTATAAATATTTTTGGGAATACCATTATCAAAATGAGAGTACGATGGGGAAGAGATGAGAGTATATGAGCTTGTGATACTCAGCACCAGCTGAAAGAGTTGTAAAAATGAGAATTAAAGAGCTGCTTTATGAACAGTATATGCAGGAGGAAAAGTAGGGTTGTAGGAAAGGATGATTCAAGTGAGGGAAAGAGGAGAGATAGGTTTGCATAAGGGAAGCATCTGTCTTTGAGTTAAGTGATTAAAGAGAAATTTGAAAGTTTCAAACATGTAAGGTGGTGTATATAGAGCCAAGTTAGCGTGGCAGCTTCTTAAAGGTATGCTTCTTCAGTTTAGCCTTGCAAATTAACAGTGTGTTGCTCAAGCATTTAACTGGATTGCAGCAGAGAGTCCCTAGGTTAGTATGTTCAAACAAACTGAAAATGAAGTTGAAAAAATAAATATATGGCCCCCATGCTGAAATCCTGCCTTGTCCTTACTAGTTCTGCAAGTGTTGCAATTCTCTTGCACTAAAAGGCAAAAAAGTCCACATAACAAAGGCAGCTTAACAGTGTTTGTTGTATGTACATTTGGGCTAGAAAATACATCTAACTAGGAAGATACAGCCCTCTAACACCTGCTTTAGCAGTTCATCCAGAGATCTAATTTTGCCAAGCAGTGGTATCTCATTTTTAGAAGAATAAAGTTTCTATTTAACATACTGGAAACATACTGAATGTCTGAGTACCTTAATACAGGTTATAGTATGAGTCCTAAGGAGCAACTCATTCCTTTGCAGTGAGGAACACAGGGCAGTGATTTGTATAGCTGTATAGTACTGGAAGTGTTTCCAAGCAGCTTCATTTGAGCCAAGGCTCGACTCTCCAGTCCACATACACAGACTTTGCCTTATTTTCCAGTTTTCTTTTCAGGGTAATGTCTTAGCTTGAGAAATTTTCATTATAAATTCATCAGGAAGAGACAACCGACCACAAACAGTGCCTTACTAGAACAACCTTATCCTATCTGGATTTAAATGTCAAACAAGCCCTGCTTTAGAATTCACTTCTCACACCAACTTTTACCCAGAAATGCAATGTTTCTGTATTTCTCCTTTTTTCCCCCCTTTATATTAGTCTAACTTTAAACATTTCCTTGATCTCAGTTAAACTGAGTCTTATTGGTTGGGTTCCTTAAAACATTCTTATGCAAATATCCTTTTGATTACTGAGTCAAAAGAGTGAGCAGAACTAGTTCATTATTATCAGAGATAGCTAGTCTGTTGCCAGTTTGCATTTGCCAGAGGGAGTACTGAAGGAGCTGTAACTCTATGTCAGTAGCATCTTTGGTGACAGTTACGCTTTATTGTGACTGCCTGTTACTGTTGTGTTAAGATTGCGTTTCAGCTCACGCACAGACCAGATTGTTGGTTTTTTTCCTAACGGAAGTGGTATCTCTATACATCATGACACTGCAATTAAATTCTACTGGCAATCATACAGAAAACTGAAGAAGGTGAAATTCTGCTACAACAGTAAGCACATTTTCACTGTGGAGTTAACCTGGCTTCAGCTGGCACACATGAACCAGTTCTCTGTGTCAGGCTGGTACCAAATACTGGGGTATTTGTGAACTGTGGGCAAATTGAGCTGCATCATAAATGTGTTTGGTAGGTATACATGCTGTCAAGCCTTCCATGCTGTCTATGGTAATGGCAAAAGAGCAATTACTTGATGTAAATAACTTGCAAAGTTACTCATTATATAAGGCAGACAGTTCTGAAGGCAAAAGCAAACATCATTTCATCTGCAAAAACTGCCAGTGAGACCGTCACTGAGGAATTCAGTCTGCTGACTGCCAAGTGATCTGCCATGAATTCAGCTGGCTACTTTGATTCTCTGTCCCCTCCACTCTAAATTGAGATTTTTCCTGAGGAGGGAAGTGGTGAGGGAGGTTCTCCCTGGGATCCAGTGACAAGATGCGTGGGGACAGTTTAAAGCTGTGCCAGGGGAGGTTTAGTCTGAACATTAGGAAACGTTATTGAGAGAATGGTCAAACACTGGCATAGGCTTTCTAGAGAGCTAGTCAATGTCCCATGGCTGCCAGAGTTTGAGACATTTGGACAGTGCCATTAACAACATGCTTTGGTTTTTTGTCAGCCATGAATTGGTGAGGCAGTTGGGCTAGAGAATTGTTGTAGGTGTCTTCCTATTAGTCTATTCTATTCAACTGTTTCTCCCAAATTATGGTTCTTACTGGCATTGTCAGTCTTTTGATAGTGGGATTTCTAGGGTGGCATCTCTTTCAAATGCTGTGTGTTGCAAAACAAATTGAGTAAACAAAACAGAAGTTAAAATGCTTGCTGACATGGTGATATCCCATACTGAAAGATTCAGGAAAGCAGGGGCATACATGGAGCTACAGGATAGGGCTGGAATACTAGCTGGGTAAGGTGGAACTCGACCTCCTTTGTATGTCCCTAATCACCCTGACTAGTAAAGGATTGGGGAATTGATAGTCTTAGGTTAAGAGTTTTTCTGCATAATGCAAGACACATCATCCAGACTACAACTTGGCCTGACCCTTCAATGAGGGCATCTCCAAAAGATATTTAAATCTCACCTTCCATTTACAAAACTAGATTATAACTGCAGACATAAATGGCAGGAGGTAGATGGGTAAAGAACATTCCTGGGTCATTGTTCTCGTGAATAAAGTTTGCAAAATGGCATACCAACCTGAGATCTTTAATAAAGTAGAAATGTCCCTAACATCTCAAGAGCACAGAGGTCTTGTAATTTTTTTTTATACCACTATAAATCAAGTCTGTAATTCTTGGAAAACTTGCAATAAATATTTTACCCATATTACTTCAGACCTGAGACAACAAAACCACTTTAGAGGAAGAAAGACAGATGAGATTAATGTTCTAATATCAATTTTCTGCCTTATACAATCCATTGTTTTTTCAGTTGATGGCATTGTTAATGTGAGATCTGGAAACAACCGGATTTATTTACATTCAAAATATTGGAGAATTGAAGCTCTTTTCAAGATAAAGATCTATATGCGATCCTGAGTCTTGCTCCCAGAGATTTTAGTGGAATCTGCTGCTTCTCTCTCTGAGCTTGCTCATACAGAGAGCTTTTTGAGTTAAGCATTCTCCTCAGCTCAGTTGACTTATTAGCTTCTGAGCCAAAATGATATTTAAACACCATAAAAGGTAAATGTTGCTGAGGCAGTCCTTTTGCACGGCTCAGACTACACATTATTTGGCAGTTAACCACATGATTCTGGCAAACACAATCCTCAAGTATAATTAAATCTCTAAGACTAAACACTGCAAGTTGTTTGCAGTGTTCTGAACATAAGGCAGCAAACTCTCTATTCTTTGCGTATCGTTGTCTTGTAACCAGCTGTAACTTTGATCTTGTGTAGCTGAGTTGAAAGTGTGGATGTGTACCGCTGTAACTGACCCTACTTGAGCCAGGGGCTGGACTAGACAATCTGCAGAGGTCCTTTCTGAACTCAGTTATTGTGTGAGTCTGTGTAGAGCTGAGCATGCTGAAGTCCTGACATTTCAACAGGAGATGTCAGCATGCTGCAGCTCACATTGAAAAGTGTTCAGTACATCTGGATAGGCAAATGAACAAGAAAATTTACTAGAATAGATGATGTCCATATGTATTAAAACCCAAGTCCAGTCTTTGGAAACCTTAAAGCTTGCATCCTGATCTGGATTTTCTTCTTCACTCCAGTTTCAACAGGAAATCTGGCAATAGAAATGCCACAGTGCAGTTACTGGGTCTCTTTCTACCTTCTCTCTGAGTGTATAGATTTACCTGTATCTTTTAGCTTACAAATAGTTGGTTGCATGCTTGAAGTTAAACTGATACAGGTGTCCACCTTTTCTTTTACATGTACACCTTCAACATGGTAGCTCACCCTTGCTTAGCAAGATAAAAATGTTTGCAGCTGTGTTCAAGCATCAAGTTGTGATCCAGGTCTAGGTTTTAAAAAATTCAAATGGATTTTGGCTTAGGCCCACAGCTAACTTTAAGACTCCTCTTGCAGATATGGGGAACTTAAATTTATGTAAGAACTCTTCAAATCCTGAATTGAGGAAAGTAAAACAATAGGAAAGCATTTTTGTTACAGTCATTTCTGTTAATATAGATTAACAGGTAAACAGAAGTTTGATATGGTAGCTGTAGGTGGATTGATTACACAAACACAGGAAAACAGAATAAGATATTACTAGAAATAGTTCTGTATCAGAGACAATACATCCCTTTTGCCATTGCCATCCAAATATGCTGAGAATCTTTATCCTTATAAGAAAGGGTAAGAGTTTCAGTTCTGCTTAATCTCTGTGGATTTAATGCACTAAATGACTCTTTAAAACATAGATTTGGGTGCTTATTAGAGAGTCCTTCTAATTTAAAAAAAAAAAGTGAACCCACAGTGGTAAGACAGTGCTGTGGGAAAAGCCTGTATTACTTTTGCTTTGTATGAAACCTATGTTGGTATATAAGGTACCCTTTACATGCTTTGCTTACTATTTCTAGTCTCCCAGGCTGTGTTTCCCACTGAGCTGTGCATCTCATTACTTGCTGTTTCCCAGCATTCATGCACGTTAGAGCCTGCGGAAAGGCAAAAAACAAAGAAACCATATAAGCAGGATCACTGTGGTGGACTTTTAAATCTATCACCCTGTGTAATGCCTTATCAAAAGCCTGTTGAAATGGCAGAGAGACCACAGCTCACCAGGGAATGCTCCAGCTGGGCTTATCTATTATGCCTGACCACAGGTCTGTGCAAAAATTGTTAAATGTCTTGACCTCAAAACTTTAGAAGAGCCTTTCAGTGCTCTATAAGCAGCCTTTGAGAAAATCATAGCATCTTCTGCATTATCTTTTACGGTTTAACCTGCACAAAACCAACAGCTGTGGCTAAAAAACTGTGGCAGCTTTCATAAGCTACTGTAAAACTAGATGCACAGTCTGAAAAAAAGCTATTGACATGTACCTGTGTTTTCTGAAGCCCTATGTTATGCTTTCTGCTGTTCCTCATGAATTGCTTTGACATGGTCCACCTGGGGGAAACTCACTGCAGCATCAGAAGTTAAGAGGGGAAAGGAAAGGTAGGGAGAAAATTAACTGCCTGGAGTAGGATTTTTTTTTTAGTCAATATGGCAGTACTGTTGTGTTAATTTATACTTCTTCTTTTGATTCTTAGAGGTGAAGCTACTTCTACTTGAAAGTAATAAGAAGTAAGAGTGATGAGGGAGATGTTAAATGGCTATAGGCGATTAGAGTGCATTAACATTAGAGGAAGAGATCAGATCACTTTTTCACATCCAGTTGATTAAGCTGAGGATGCATAGATGTATAACGAAGTCATGTCCTTATACTAATGTTAGATAAAATTTCCCTTAGATTCCAGATTTCTTTGCTGGTGCAAGATGTGCCATATTTTTATTGTCTGTAGTTTTGGCAGCAAAAATATCCTGCAGTGTTATGAAAGAGGTTGTTTCAGCCAGAAGATTAGTGGCTCGCAGGATCTGAGTTGGGAGCTATACCTGTGCTTTCGTCTTTTTCTTCCTTCCCTCTGCTCTGGGCTCTGAAGCCAGCTGTCACTGAAGAGCATATGAATTTCAAACCTCTGAAAAGTTCATGGGGTGAAAGGGCCTTTAGTTGTGTACAACTTGCATATTTGTGTCCTGTTTACCTAACTTACTTGCCCTCCGTTTCCCTGGTGAAAGTCACAGATTTTGCTCCTGATGTAAGAGACTAGCTAGCACCTAGTTGTGGCCATGGAGTGTAACATATTACACTTTCTGAAGCTACCCTTTTACAAACAGTGGCTGTGATTTTATGTATGGTTTTACTTGTACTACTTTCCTAGCAAAATAATTAGTTAAGTGTTTTCAAAAGGAGGTAAGATCACAGAGTATCTTTTCACCATAAATGAGAACAGCAGTTATTTGCTTAATCTGAGGATGAGCAATGTCCCTACTTTTCCCAAGTACCCTCCAAAATCAAATAGATTGCAGTTTTTCCAAACAAGAGCTGTAAAGGCTAAAACTGAAGAAGCCTTTGGGTATATTAAAATGAGCTGTGAAAACACACAGCAGTGCTACCTCATGGTAAAATTGGGAAATGTTAGTCTTCATCAGAGGAATACTGAATCACTGCACAGTGCTATGCAATAAATAAACAACTAAAAGCATCCACAAGCTTCAGGAGGGTTGGAAAACAGTTACCGTTCAGGGTCTGTAGTGTGGCCTCTACATAAACATAACAATCCCTTTTGAGAAAATCCCAGGCTTTAGACTAGGACTAAATAACTTATCTAAATCTGGCTGTGTTATCTTGTGTAAAAGATCTGCGAGAAACCAAAGTTGTCAGCAAGCCAGTTTAATTTTTTTCTAAGTCTATGAGTCCACAATATCGAATTTTAAGTAAAGGAAGAAATGTTACATGAAATGAGTCCCTATGGTTTCATAATGAACAAATAATGTTTAGGTATTAGAGGCCGTTTTAATAGTTGCTGCCAAGTCAAGAAACATTAAACTATGTTTGTGATGTTTTGCTTACATTGATACAATAAACATAAACTACTGAACAACAGTAGCATAAGATTAGGTTTTCCCGTTTTAAAAATAAATGTTTAAAGTAGAGGAGAATGGTTGTGGTTTGAAGAACGCCTGTTCAAGTTGCCATGGAGTCAGGTTTTTTAGCCGTGTATTTACTGTATCCTGGATGTTACACATTTGAAAAGGAATACTGGTTGCCTTTGCCATGACAGCTGCCATTTTTGAACTCTTGCATACAGCAGATTTCATATCTGTTGTTAAAGAAATTCCTTCACCACCCCTGTGTTCCCAAGAACATCAGAGACAGAAAGGGAGATGTTTTTAGTCCTGCTTTGCAATAGATGGTTGAGTAATCTAGTAATACTTCAAGGACTAAATGTATATGTATGTGCATTCATATATGGTTCAATGGTTCTTCAGAAAACTAGCATACATAAAGTTGCCTTTGTTTCCGTTCCCTGGAGTGATGCTAAATATTTCAGACATAATAATCCATTTTAATGTTCCTCTGTGCAATTACATTCAGTTTCCCCTAATGAAAGAACACGCATCTCTCTAGTAACTTTTCTTGCACTGTTGAAGCTGTACCATTTAACTTTTTTACTACTCATATATCCCAGACTTATGTTTTCTGGTACTTACTAGTGTAATTTTCTGTTTGGGCACAGAACTGATCTTCATACAAGAGATCAGCATAAACCTGTGGAATGCTTAAATTTAATACAAATGCTATTTTTGACATTTGTGGGATGATGAAGCTGGTTCTGGCTCCCTTGATTTCAATTTGATTGCCTCATTTACAAATAGTGAGCATTGATTGATAGCAGTGGCAAGTTGTTCGTCACCCTTTAATCCTGCAGGTCATTCTCTCAGGAGTAGAAACCTGCACCCTCAGTAAATCTTAACATCACTTGTATTAGTAGATCTCCACACCAGTGCAGGACACATCTGCTTGAGATAACTTCAGAGACTGAAGTGTAACTTTTTCTAAATCTTGTTTGGTTTGTGATTCTTACATGCAATTATCAGGAATTATTTGCTTGCTTCCTATTAATATCTATGCAGCTTTGAGCAAAAAGGTGGGTTTATGTCAGTACATGAAACTTTCATTCTTGCAACACATACTTTGGAGGAGTCAGCATTGCTGAAAAATTCCTTCTGGGAAGTGATTTTTTTTTTTTCTCTGTTCCTTCTGTAGTGGCTCGCTCATTTCTTTTTAACATGCTGAGGCTGTTACACTATATTGTCTTACTTGATTACAGGAATCCACTTATTTAGACTACATGGACCAGGCAGGTCAGTCTAATAAAGCAAAGAGCCAATTGCAAGGGATGTGAAGTGCTGTTAGTGCTTAACATTGTTTGTACCAGGGCTCTGCTGAAGGCATCTAGGTCTCTTCTGAGAGAATTGCTGTTAGAGCCACTACTAGCAAATTTGGTTCCTGGTCACTGTTAACTCACTCATGGGAGCTGTTCAGCTGTTATCAGTCCTTTTCTGAAGGCTTGCCTTTCTCTGATCACATCCCAAGTCTATTTCTCTGTTCTAAAGAAACCCCATCTCTGCTTTTATTTTCTTTTCCCAGCTCTCCTTTTATAGCATGTCTGCCTTCTTGATTTGCAATGTCAGGAATTATTTCAGTAAAAGGAATAACAGAAACATAATGACTTAAGAGTCTTTTTCTTTCTGTTTTTTTTAATTTATTTTTACTCTATGCCTCTTTCCTACCTTATTCCTTTCTTGGTTTTTTTCCTTTTCCTCCTTTCTTCCTATTTTCCTCTTTCTCCCTCTTTCCCTGGTCTGTTTCAGTTTGAGGGAGAAAGGAATATTCTGCAAGGCATTAGAGTACCGAAGAAGCATGTGCTTACATTGCTCAGTGCAGCAGCTGTTTAAAGCAGTTTACTGGAGTAAAAGTACTAAACAGAGGAATAGGATGAACCACAACAGTTTATTACTGTAGATGAGTTTGACCCAACTTCATGGTTGTTTTCTGTTCAGTATTAGTCACTTACAAACAGGTGCTATAGGAAGCCCTAAGGATAATCAGCATGGCCTGATAGGGAATCAGGTATTTCAGACACTGAGATGAGTGGATCTCAGACAGGTCCTATATTTCCATTCTCACATACATCAATGTCTCACTGCTTGGTGCCAAGAAAAGACCTGCGACAGAAGCCATCGAGACAAGACTTTGGCTAGAAAAAGCTCTACTAGAGAAGAAAACAACTTCCTCTGCAGACAGCTTCCAAATTTACACTGAGCTGAAATGACCCTGGGACAAGCTTAACTTTTTGCCTCCAGGAGGTCCAGTGGGCTTGCTCAGTGAGATGCTCTCAGGTTTTCTAATCACTGTCCTTTTATGAATGGTGGTTTTCTTCCCCTATTTTGGATGATCTTGATGCACCTTTAAAAATTCTGAAGGTGGAAATAAGCAAAATGAAGCTATTGCACAAAAAATAAGCTTGGTATTTTAAAGGCAAGATGTAAGAGGTCTGAACTCAAGCTAAACAAAACAAAAAGTGTATCCAAGTGACCGATAAATATTTAGGACTTCTTACGTTTGGCCATGATCCCTATTTTGGCTTCAGAAGTGTCTTTGCTCAGGTTTTTAGAACAGAATTTTCTTTCCTGGTCTAGTGGACCATATAGGTTACAGCTAAATGATCTTGCTTTATAGCCTCTGAATCCAAGACAAAGGAGATCTCTGTGGATGCTGGGAATTACATATCTACCACAGATTTAAGAGTGTTTTTAAGAGTGATTAATTCCACTCCAGCACTCATCATTTGATTCTACATCCTCAAAAATAATTTAAAAAAAACCACCAATCCACCAATTTGTTTTGTGCCATATGTTGGCAACCCCAGGTTTCAGTCTTTCCCATCATCACCAATCAGTTGGCTAAATGTGGTACAGGAGAAGAGTATGGTGAACTCAAATCCAGAGCAGTTAATTGTCTGTTCTTATGAGTTTATATTTTTGACTTATTAATCATGAGAATTACAACTTGCAACATACCTTGAGACTTTTCTGTGAATTTAGCAGTGATTAAAGGCACTGAGTTATTGGTTACAAATTGTTAGGTAGGAGTTTTTTTGCACCTGAGCATGTGTACTTGGGTAAAATGAGTGTAAATTTCTGTGTGATGCTCTATGATACCTTTTAACAATGATTTAAGACCATCCTTGGAAGAAGGATAGTTACATATCCATTTATTGCCTTTCTTCTTGAACGACTGGTAAGGCAAAACAACTGTATTGGGTGATATCAGTGATTTTTTTTTTTTTTTTTTTTTTTTTTTTCCTTTTGAGTGCTGAAACAAGACCACTGACTCCAAATCAGTTTGAACCTAAGGTCAGTTAAAATTTGCCATGAAAATTCCTACTCTCTTCTCAACTTCACAGAAAAGAAGAGCAGCAAGAAGGCAGAAAGTGCACAGGCTGCCAAGTTAAACAAAACTTTTGCACCTATCTTCCTTAAAGGCCTGAGTGACCTCAAGGTAATGGATGGAAGTCAAGTGATAATGACCGTGGAAGTATCAGGTGCGTAGCTATAAAGCAATGTTATTTCTAAATGTTAAGCCCTTACTGTAGGTTATATAATTTTTTTCCACTGTCCTTTTCTTTTAGCAAGTGTCTTTGCATTTGGAAATAATATTTCAAGGAACTGATTTTGTAAAAGTAAAACTGAGGTTTGTCTAATCTGACCTTCAAGGTGGATAAGCATTGTCCAGCGTTAATGTGTTCAGATCTGTACAAGTGTTTATAATAATAATATTATTATTATTGGGTTCTGCTGTTGAAGTAAAACTACGTCTCTGTGGCCTGGAAATAGCTTTTGCATGAACCAAACAAGATTAAATTCATGTAATCTGCAGTAAGATTAGTGCTGCAGCAATGAGCAGTCCTGTTAGGAACTTTGCTAACAGTAAACCTTGATAATCACTTTTGTGGGATCTGGAACTCATTCTCCCTCTATATTGTATACAAGCTTCCCTTAATCATTTGTGTTTTAACTATGATAAGACAGAGTTAGAACTATTCCACATTACACAGCATCAACAAAGTTAATGTTTTGAATATGAAATTGCAGAATCAGGTAGCAGAAAGCAACCAGCCTTGTTCATTTTCTTAATATATGGTGGGGATTTTGTGTGTCTCCTGATTTTTATTGTTTCCTATTTTTCAGCTAACCCACCTCCAGAAATTATCTGGCTGCACAATGGGAAGGAAATCCAGGAGACGGAAGATTTCCACTTTGAGAAGAAAGGCAACGAGTACAGTTTGTACATCCAGGAAGTATTTCCCGAAGACACAGGCAAATATACCTGCGAAGCCTGGAATGATTTAGGAGAAACTCAAACCCAGGCCACATTGACAGTACAAGGTATAAAGTTCTTCTCCACCTCAGGAAATGCAAACAGAAAATAATTCTAATGTGCTGGCAGAGGGTCTATTTAAAGTGCCTGAGTGTTTATAAAGTCTGTTTTGAAAGATGCTGGGAGTTCTCAATTTCTGCATCTGAATTAAAAAGGATATTGAGCAGAAGCAACTTTTAAAAAACCTTCTCACTCTGGAACACTATGTTACTATTTCAGAAATGCATTCCTGTGTCCTATTCCTAGGGACAGAGCAAAACTCCTGCTAAATGCAGCTTCAGAGTGTGAGGCTTACTTAGCTATAGACTTAATATAAACCATTTAATGATGTTTTTCTTTCAAATTAAAGCCCCGAGTGTTTGGAAGAGCTGTGTGGGAGGCAAGTATCCTGTCTTTACTATCAGGGTTGTAGAAATAGCAGGTGAGGAACACATGATTTCAGCAGTTTGAGAACAAGCTGCAAAAAAATGTGTCCAGAGTTGGACGTGTAGTCTGTTGTCACTGTCAGTTCTGAATTCAGACCTTCCTCTTTCCTCTAAGCTGCCTTGAGATCAAGCCTAAGGGTCCGTGTTCTACATTAAATGTAATTTTATGCAGTTGTTGATGATTTATTACATGAGCTCTCAACTGCACAGCAGTTACGGTACTGTCACTTGCCCTTAAAGCTATTCCTACCCATACTCTCTAAGGACAAATCTTCAAGATTCCTTTTAGGGCAGCTTTAAAGTCCTTTTGTTTTACTCTTAATAAAAGCCTGGAGTGAGTCAGTAAAGTGCCAAGCAAATGATTAATTTTAGTACCAACCGAAATTACTTGCAAAATTAGTCTGCCTTATTTTCATATTAAAAACTTATACCCTGAGCATTCAAAGTAACTTTGCTTGTCTGTGATTGCTTTCCCTGAAATTAGTTAGCTTCTCAGTTACATCCAGGCTTAGCCTTTTCTCCTGTTTTGTAAACTATGTTTGTAAATTACAGAACCTCAGGATGGTATTCAGCCCTGGTTCATTAGCAAACCAAGATCAGTCACAGCAGCTCCCGGGCAAAATGTCCTTATATCCTGTGCCATTGCTGGAGATCCTTTCCCCACTGTTCACTGGTTTAAAGACGGGCAAGAAATAATGCCAGGAACAGCATGTGAAATCCTTCAAAATGAAGACATCTTCACATTGATCTTGAGGAATGTGCAGTCTCGTCACACAGGGCAATATGAAATTCAGCTCAGGTACGTTTGCCATGAAAGGAGCTTGTTTCCTTGGAACAGTTAATTCTATTTACCTTTAAGTTGAAATTCCTGCCTGAAGTAGATAAGAGTTCCCTCCTACTCATACGAGCCATTAGGGTACTAAAGGAACAAAATATTTCTGAAGGGTAGAAAGAAGTAATAGAACTCAGAGAGGAAACGTATGAAAAATCAGAAAAAAAGGACAAAGCAGTGTAGAGTTTCCTTTTGGGATCCTGAAAAGCACACCTTTGTAACAGCAGTATGGGAAGCAATTTGAGTTTCTAGCATGGGAAATTCCAATCAATATCTTGAATTGGGTGCTATCATCATGTTTGGTATCTCTCTGAATGTTGGTAAAGACGTGTGCTTTCCTTGGGAACAACCTGACCAACAAGAGCCACTCCACAAGAGTATGAGCCATACTTTTAAGGGGAGAAGGTGTTTCCTGGCCACATGTGAAATGTGTGAGCTTTATATGGAAGTTGTAGTCTCCTTTTTCTGATGTGCCTTTGAAATGTGACACCCTGCTGCTTTGAATTTCTTGTTATTCCAACAAAGGTTGTAAAAAGTGCTTTGAATATGCCTTTTTTTGCTCGTAAAATTACAGTCCTTTAAATGAAGAATTGGATTTCCTGGTTCTTTTCCTTGTAGGAAGTGCCACGGCATTTTCCACCTCTGGTGGTGAAGACTGGGCATAATTACATACCTCTGACGTGGCTATAAGAAAACTCAGAGTACAGCTTTAAACTGGTGTTACCATTCTATGTTATTTACTGTGCATGGATTTATTGCCTTACTTGGGTAACATTTGTGACTTTCTTTATTACAATTTATTTAACCATTATGGACAGTTGGATCCATTACACTGGAAGAAAATTATTTACTCTGCTTGACACACTAGTTTTTCAGTCCACATGGACTAATGATGCATTAGCATTGCAGTTCTGCACCACTTGCGTTGTTTATGATATTTTTGCCTCTTTTTCATGCTATAAACAAGTTCTTTTTGTTTTATTTACTTCAGTGTAGTACAAAATTTAAAACCAGAATTGTCTTTTGCCTGCTTGCAAATGAATTTCTCGTGTCTTCCCAACCAAAGAAGGGAGGGCATTTCTTAATCAATTTAACTCATTTAGCATCTAAACAATGACTTCAGCTTTTTTATAGTTATAGTTTATTTTCCAAGCAGTGTTGCCTCAGCAATGGACATGTCTCTGTGTGGATGCCTAGCCCCAAGGGATGTTTCCATAGACTATTGCAGGTAGCTACAAACTCAGTATATTTTAGTATTTAAAGTCAGACAAGGCATTCACTTCTCACCAGAAAAAAAAAAAGGTGCTTTAGAAAACAATAATTGTTATATATATTTTTTTCTCAGTAAGAAAGTTTTTTTACACTTAATTTCAAGCTTTATTGCTAACATTTATGTAGATAGAGCCATATGTGCCATGACCTTTTTGCAAATAAGCTCTTCTATAATTTGAGACTCTTTGTACTCTGTAATAAATTGTGAACTGACTCATTAAAGAACAATTGGCTTGTTCTCAATCAGCCCAGGTCATCTAGGGCATTTCTAGTGCTGATTTGTGCAGGTCATGTCTGCATACATCCTTGCATCTAAGAAGTCTTTTAGGGGATCAGTGGCATTTGTAACACTGAATACCTCTGAGGTAGTTAGAAATGCCAGTTGAGTTTCATGAAGGTCACTAACCTCTACACGAGACAGCTGTGAGAATTGCTACCTTCTACTGGCACATTCCTACACTTTGGTTTGTGTGTCCGGGACATGGACACGTTCTATTGCTGTATACTGGTGGTTTCACTTCACTGAAAGAGAATGAGATCCTCTAGCAAAACTTCAGAGGTGGAAGAAGGAGAGAGATTGGGAAGAACAAATGAGAGTCAAGAGGGCTTAATGGAAAACTTTGTTGTTGCTGACTTGAGCAATTTGACCTTAACAGTCAGGTGTAGGTAGTGATCACCCAGGCCAAATTCATCACTGAAGACATTTTGCAGAATCAAGAGTTGGAAGGGACCTCTAAAGATCATCCAGTCCAACCCCCTTCTAAAGCAGATTAAAGTTGATCAGGGGGCACAGGAACATGTCCAGGTGGGTTTTGAAAGCTTCCAGAGAAGAAGCCTTCACACCCTCCCTAGCCAGAGCTCCCTCATCTCAACAGGAATATTTTACCTCATGTTCAAGTGGAACTTCCAGTGTTACAAATTGTGTCCATTACCCAAAGTGTAATTTGTGTACCCAGAGAGTAGCTTGTGTCCATTTACCAAAGCAGAACCCTGACAATTTCGTGACTCCAGAACATAACTGAATATGCATTTAGAAAATAAACGATTTCAGAGAATTAGTGGAGGAGAACAATTTTTATGGGAATGAGAGGAAGTGAAGTTTTAACTAGAAAACAGAATAGCAGATTACATGTTAGTTTCAGTTATCCCTAATCCTTTAAATGGAGAAATTGCTGGGGATCCTAAAAAGATCAGTGTGTTTGTGGTGGCTTTTTCTAATGAGCATGGTTTTGCTGCAATCAGAGGAAAGGGCATGCTGGTACCTCTTTGACTCTACTGTCACATGTAAAATTTCAGTGTTTGGGGAACAGAAAGCCATGTGCTTTTAGGCAATTGCTTATAAACTACAAGTAACGGCTCTGTGAATAGCCAAGCAGTGAAATGTCAGCTACATAACTTCTGGTTTGCAATAGAGCTAAAATAATTTTCAGCAGCAAATAGTCTTGGCTAAGTAGCTTTTGAACTGCTTGCATTTGTCTTGAATACTTGATAGAGAATTGTTTATGTATTCAGAAACAGTCTTAACAGTACCTGAGAGCAGGAAAGCTGCTTTATGTGTCTTCTCTCAGACAGTCAGAGAGTCCATTGAAAATATGGAATAACTGAGAAACCACAAATCAATTCACTGGATAGTTTATAGAGAAGTTGACAGTGGGTTATTTTTAAACATAATCATCTTCTTTTCAAATAAAATATGTGGCTCCTTTTCATGTATTATTGATTTGGAAGCATGTTGCATAGCTGCTTTTAGTGAGTTACTCCTTCTCCAGCTCCCTTAATTTAGTCTGGGCATGGTTTCCTACCAGTGTTAATTGTTTTCCAATTTTCTTCTCCATTATTCTTAAGCTCTAAATTCTGTCCTAATATCTCTATAGTTCTCTTTTTGTCTTGCCTGCTCACAAGTTAAAACTCTGGTCTTAAAAATTTGAGTTTAACCAAAGATCTGTTTCTCTTTTCCTAGTTCTTTCTCGTTTCATCAGAGTGAGGTGACAAGGATGTGTAGCCCATTGTGATTCTAGTGTGATCCATCAATGATTACTGGCTGGCTTTCTGTCTTTCCATCCCTCTGCATTATTTAAAATATGTGCCTACTTGTCCTATTACTGTATAGCAGACTGCTAAGTCTGACTTTTAAGAGGGTAGTCATTGTAGCTTCTCTTGGTCCTCAGTTTAAACCTACATAGACCTCTGATTCATCTACACTTGCATTCTTGATTTTAATTGTCCTAATAATAGTTCATTGGGTCTGTTGCTCAGGCATCAACGAATGGTGTTGCATAAATATAAAAAGAAGAGATTTACCTATTACTGCTGTTCATCTACTGAAATGTGAACATTTTACAGCTTGCAAAATGCTGGCCCTTGCAGTTGAGGGACAAGAAATTGGTCATTCTCTGTGAAATCATTGTGATTGACACAGGGAATAGCAATCTTTTTTGACTCAGAAAACCACAGACCTCTTTCTTTTTTTCCTCCTGTCCTCTGCACTCCTCCAGTGATGCAAGCACTGATATCCTTTTATCCCAGCATGACTTTCCCATGGCATTTCAGTGAGTGCATAAATCATAAATGAAGACATAAGCAAAGAAATTGATAGCGCTGGAAGGAGGCTGTGTTTGTTGAGCAAAGACTTTACCTTTGTAACAGCACAGCCAACATAAGAGACCTCAGAAATCCATCTGCAGTTCCTTAGATAAATCATCTGCTTTGTTTATCTTCTCTAATGTTGGGTATTTCTCTTCTCCACCACGTCGTCTTCCATAAAAGTTTGGTTAACGTTGATTAGCCTTATTTAGAGATTTTGATAATCTGATTAAATTTAGGAATAAACACTAATTTTATAAAGAAGTTGTACCTTGAATACTCTGCAATTCAGATTACATAAAAAGCAGCTGTTAGGTTACATTCCCTTACACCAAACAGTAAATATAGCTCTGTCTTTCTGTAAAATACAGGTTTGCAAACCTTGTTTTCTGCTACCAACATATATGATTGATTTTTAGGAAAGAAAACCATAATCCCTTCCACTCTCCCACTCAGTCCTGTAAAATGCAAATAACAGGATTGGTCCTTCAGGTATAAAAAGCTTTTGGCCAAACCCTCAGGTGAGAGAAATCAATGTATCCTCTTTGAAGCCAGTAGAGCTGCTCAGCTTTATGTCAGCTGGAGTTGTGATCCAGTAGATTAGATGCTTTCTTTGGAGTTAAAGCTTCATGAAGTCTGGACTTTTGCTCCATTTACCTCACCAAAGAGTTACAAAACTTCATTCTGAGGCTTTGCAGTTAAGCACAGTGAAGCACTAGCTATTGTTGAGGATCAACTTCTTTTCATTTTTCAGTCCATTCTTTAAAAAATGTAATTTACTCTGCAATATTTATTTCACACTTGGTAGGCCAGTAGGAATTTCTGGAGTGTCCCCACACTATAATTAACAGTGCTTTTTTTTTCCTCTTCCACCAGAGAGTACTTCCTAGGGACACGCAGACAATAAGTCTCATCTAAGGTTCAGTGAAAATATTTGAGTAGATTCTGCCAAGAAACTAGTATTTCAAGATATTTTGAACATAAAAGCCATTCCAGGGAAAACTGATCCCACAATAGGACAGAAAGCTATTTTTAAAATTGCTTCAGGCTTTGCAGCTGGGATTTTACTTGGTGGGGAGAGGGGGGGATGTGGGATGTGTATTATTATTCCTTGACATTTTAAAGATAAGTCCTGTACATGAGCATTCTACAAAACAATCCTGCAGAAGTCCACACTTCCAGACCCTTCTTTACAGCAAACCTGCTAAGCATAGCTTTTATTCATATCTATCATTATTCCATAATAACAGATCCACTAAGATCTGTCTTTGTCTGGAGTTCTGCTGATAAAATGGCAACACAGAGAACCTCAAGTTGCAGAAGTAATATTGTTGCCAAAATTCAAAGCAGTAGAGACATGAAAGACTTGAAGTAGTGATCGTGTACTTTGGAGCTCTTATTTTTTTCCTCACTACCCCTGTGTATCTTTCCTTGCCTGAAATTGCATAAATATACAAATATTGACAAAGTTTCCAGAATTATTCTTTATTGAATTTAACATCTAAATCATACAGTCCTTAATTTTTCTTGGCTTGTTTCTGTTTTTCCATTATGTGATCTCCAAGGTGGGTCAGTGTTATTAACTTTCTCTTTAGACTCTGCAACTGAATTCGGAAGACAAAATTATGTTCTCTTTGCTCCTAAAATCAATAACAAAGCTCACTTTGATTTCCCTGGGAGCAAGACTTGCCTTGAGAAAGCTACACTTTTGAACAGGGATATGATGAATCAGACTTGAGGTTTGTATCTGGTGGTCTATCTTACAGCCGTTCACTTGAATCAGAAAACCATAATTAAGATGAAAAATCTACATTATGAATCATCTTTTTTTCATCTCAGTACTTCTATATCCCACTGTTGCCATGATTTGTAAGTGCTTCCCAAGGTTTTAAAAATAGAAAGTACAAAATACTCTTCTGTTTTTTCTCCCTCCTTTATTTTCCAAAGCCTATGAAAAATAGCCTGAGAGGTTTACTTTGCCTTCCTTATTTGCTTCTTTGCATATGTGAAGAATTTGCAGAGGGAAAGATACATTGCAGAAATGAGTCCTGCAGAAATGCTATTACTTTTCCCAGTGGTTAGGACCACATTCAGTACTTCTAGATCCCTCTGCTGGGAGAGTGCTGTCTCTGTTACTTTAACATCTCCCATTGGTGACACAATTCTTTTGAGCAAATATTTTTGCCATACAGTCATGACAGAAGCTGAGGCACGATGCCTCCCTATTTGATGTATGCTGTAAATTGTCTATACTTCAGCTTGCATGGCTTCTCCTGCTTCGTCAGTTTTGGAGTGGTTTTAAATCCTAAAGGAAGAATAATTGAGCTCTAGGAGACTTGGGGAGGGATCTTCTGGTAAACCAACAGCTTGCTAACAGCACTGGTGAATGTACTTGAACAGTTTCAATGTGTATGCTTTCCTTAAAATCTTCTGGGAAGAAGGGAAAAAAAAATGTGAGTTTCAACAGTGGCAAAAGTGGCCAGTTTGAAATGCATTGTTTGAAGACAAAAGGTTTTCAGCAATGTCGGTACCTTGCCATCATTCGATGCCAGTCACTATGCTGGGAGGAAGTGATGTGTCATTCTTTCTATTTGTCTTGCCTTCTTTCTATTCCTCTTGCTTCCAAATGGAGGTCATTACATAAGAGGAAGTAAGAATGGCAGATCTCCAGCCCAGGACTGAGTTAAATGCTCTCTGCATTTACTTGGATCCTCTCCTGCCATTTGGACAGTTTCCGTTTGATACTCTCTAGTCTTTTGTATTGAAAGAAATCAGGGTTTTGGCTTTCAGTGCTGTCCTTATAGATTGTCTTCAGTAACAGTTTCTAGTGTACATATTCTGATTGGTTGGATATAAAGTGTTGAAAACATTTCTATGGCTTCTTGTTATTATTGGTCTTAAGGTCGAGATGCGTTCCTACCAGCAGGACCTTTACTTTGCAATCTGGTTACTTGGGTCAAACCCACCGATTTCTTCTTGATGTTAAAGGCTTGATTTTCCTGTTGGGCCGATCCACTCCTTCATTATCTAAAGCAACAGAAAGCATGGGAAATGGATCTGAAAAGACTATGACACTAATTCCTAATATAAAGACCTAACTTAGTGCTGCATCTATGTTAATGATCTTTTCTACTGTGTAACTTTGTTACATATCACAAATGTGTGAAATTATAGTTTATTCACCCAAATAGAATGACATCTAGGAATGTATTTCAATGTGCTATGTAAAAAAACAGGCCAGACAGTATGTGTATGACAAAATAACAGAAAGGTGCTCCTGAGCCTGTGTTTTAAACTTCAGGGCAAAGTGCACTTGAAGGTGCTCTTCTCTGGCAAGTCTTTTGAAAGGAGAACTCAGCTGCAAAAACCCACCTCTCTTTCCTTCCTTCCTCCCCCAAGCACACATGTGTTTTGCTCATATTCAGGAAATGTTTTCAGTAGCAAAACGTTATTTATTTAAAAAAGAAAAAAAGCATTCAGGTGTTTATAGTCCATTTACAAGCCTGTACTTAAACTGGGAAGCACAAAAGTGTTTTCATTAATAAAGGATATCTCTAGCCCTTAATCAGTTCTAGAGGTTTTTTTTTTTTAATAGCAATTCAGGACAGCAGGAGCAACAGTTACACAACTGCTGCTCTGGGGGAGTTAAACTTTGTTTTTGGCATCTCCTGTGTTAAGAGGAGAAGAGCTGTTTGGGGCTAGAAGAATGATATATATCTGCAGGAGGGAGGGAGCAGCAGCGGAGAGAGAGCACTTTAAATGAATTCTTTAATGGGAGCCCTTTCCAGAAGGCATCCATGGTATTCCTCTGCAAAAGGAAGAATAAGTACTCAGCACCATATATGGTGACACTTTTATGTTTTTTAATATAAACATGTGCAGGCTGAAATGATCCATGTAGATGGGTTTTGCTGATTGGTTGGGCTGGGGGGGAGGGAAGGAAATGAGACCCTGTTTTTAATATCTTAACGTTAGAAAACTTAAGAGCTTGGTTTTGAATAAATAAATAAACAGTAGGCAGAGTTGGACAGATTTTTAACTTTGCAGAATAGCCCCTTCCTCTGCCTTGATTTTCCAGCTTTTTTATTTGTTTTCCTTTAGCTTGTTTGTTTGCAGCTGTTTCATTCTGTAAATTGCTTTGATTTTTGTTCAAGGAGTGTGTTGTTCCCAGTGTAGAAAGCAACATATTAGTAAAAGCTGTTTGAGATAGCTTGGCTCCAAATACAAGGGGTCCAAATCCACTCAGTCAACCACCACAGTTCTGGGTATAGGAAAGGAGGATATCACACTGGGTTTGAGCTGCTTTAGTTCAACACACAATCACTTAGTTCAGGCAAGTCATAGTTTTGGAGGGAGAAACCTCTGCTTTTCTGATTTCACTTAAATATTTCAGGAACCAAGTTGGAGAATGCAGCTGCCAGGTGTCTCTGATGCTGCGGGAGAGTTCAGCTTCCAGAGCAGAAATGCTCAGAGAGTGAGTATTTTTCCCAGGGACTTGCATGGGTGGGTTCTATTTTTTGCTCTGTTAATTCCCTGCCCTTACAGACCCAGGCTGGCTGCGGTTCAACCTAATCCCCAAATGTGACCCAACAAATTGTTTTCATCATACAGGCTAAGCACACTGTACCAAGCCAGAGTAGAGAAGATCTTTTTTGTTTGTGCCCTTATATGGCTCCTGAAGTCATCATTGATGCAATAAACTAATGGAGTGTGCTCCTCTAATCAACCTCCCCTTCTATAAACACATTTTGTTCCTGCTCTGAGATTGTTCCCTGACATTTTTAAACCAGCCCCTTTCCTGGCTCTCACTTTCTTTTCTTTTTCGGATCATAGTGGGAGGGAGTCAGCCAGCTCTGGAGAGCAAAGAGATGATGGAGATCATGGTAAACTAACATTTGGTAGAACAAGTGGCCTCAAAAAGAACAGCAGTGAAACCAGGGCAGCTGAGGAAGAGCAGGAAGACGTCCGAGGTGTGCTGAAGAGGCGAGTGGAAACTCGAGAGCACACAGAGGAAAGCCTGAGGCAGCAGGAAGCTGAGCAACTTGATTTCCGTGACATTTTAGGCAAGAAAGTCAGCACCAAAAGTTTTTCTGAGGAGGAACTGAAAGAAATCCCAGCCGAGCAAATGGACTTCCGAGCAAACCTGCAGCGGCAGGTCAAACCCAAGACCTTGTCTGAGGAGGAAAGGAAGGTTCATGCTCCTCAACAGGTGGATTTCCGCTCTGTGCTGGCCAAGAAAGGCACCCCAAAAACCCCACTGCCAGAGAAGGTGCCACCTCCTAAACCAGCCATTACAGATTTCAGGTCTGTGCTGGGCTCAAAGAAAAAGCCACCTGCAGAGAATGGCAGCGCTAGCACCCCAGCACCAAATGCCCGCACCAATTCTGAAGCCCAGAATGCGACCCCCAATTCTCAAGCCCCTGTTGCCAAACCAGCAACTGCTGTGAAAAAAGAAGAGAAGAATGACAGAAACTGTGAACATGGGTGTGCAGTGGTGGATGGTGGAATAACTGGGAAAAAAGCTGAAAACAAAGCAACAGCAAGCAAACCACCAGCAAGCAAAGCAACAGCACCTTCCTTTACAGAGAAGCTTCAGGATGCACAAGTAGTAGATGGTGAAAAATTGGTCTTACAATGTCGGATTGCCTCTGATCCCCCTGCAGCTGTCACCTGGGCTCTAGACAGCAAACCCATCAAATCATCAAAGTCTGTTATCATCTCCCAAGAAGGTAAATTAATTGAATTACGAGCCAGCTGGATGGCACACTGCTATATCCGGCTCTTGATTAATAATATTTAGTTCATTAAAAGTAACGCAACACTTAATTCCTGTGCCAGTAACTGTTTCCAGATGCAGCTCTCTTGTTATTTCAGCAGAGTACACAAGGAACGGTATTGTTTGACATTTCTTGCAGATTCTCCTTTAACAGCCTGCAGATGTAATTTTTATAAAGTTGAACTTCTTACATTTTTAAATGCTATTTACATTGCTCATGCTGTTTAAGGAGCTGGTACATGAGGTTTATTTAAGCTGAGCTTCAAGGATTTAGAACACTGAAAACAGAATGATATTATTGCTGGTTTACAAATTCTAATTCTTCTGTATGTTTAATATTTCAGGCTTTTTATTGCAATAAAAAACACAGAAGCAAAAGGGAGTTATGTTATAGCAAGAAATTACTACAACTTCAACTTACAGAGTTAAGATCAGAGTTGAAAATTGATTTCCAGTGTATTTAATGACCCAGCAGAGATACTTCTGAAATAAGACACTGAGATAATTGGATCCCACTGGCCTGATGACTTTTAACTAGCTTCAAAACAATGCAAAGTACTCAGAGAGAGCTCTAAACAGAACTCTTTGACACTTGTCAAATCAAGTGATTTCTTTATATTCCACATTCTAGATAATCAAACCCTGCTAAAACAGTTTTGTATGAAAATTAATATTATATTGGCCAGAAATAGGGAGGATAACTGATAATACAAAATAAACTTCTTTATTTCATATTTGCTTCATAAAACACTGAGGCAATTCCATGGAGAATTACACTGTCCTTCACTTTGCAGTAAAAATGTTCATGTTCACATTAAGAACAGGGGTCTGCACTCTTAATTGTGAAACCTTCTTCATTTAATCTATATGAACAATGGTTCACCACAACCAGTGAAGCCCAATGCAGTGTTCCAAGCACTGAAAGATGAGGATTCTTTTCAAGTGGATGCAGTCAGAAAGCAACATTGCCTTCAGAGAGCATGGAGAAGGGGGGAAGGGATACCTAAGTAAATAGGGTGGAGAGAGGGAAATGGTAGCAGGTGCATTGTGTCTGAAATAGCATTAAAAATGTTTATGGGAACATGATGATTTTTCACCAGAGAGGACTGTATAGAGTAGGGGTAACTTATGTGCATGAGAAAAAATTAACTGGTAGAAATTCCATCTTTGTAAAAAGGACTGACAGGATCAGTAAGGCTGGAGACTACAATTTAATCAGCCTTACACTGGAAACGAGATTTCAAGGGTTTTCTTATAGTTACTCTGAGTGAAAAGAAGTTATACATCTCATGTTTCCTATACATCAGATACACAGATAGATATCAGATAGTCAGCATCTCTGTATCAAAGCTTCTGAGCTATGACTCCTAAAGTCCTGTAGCTTTAGTGTTCTGGTGCTGCAGAAACCTATTTTCTTGGCTGGAATAATCTGAGTAATTGGCTGGTACAATCCTCCAACTCAAATTCACTGTATAAAATGGTTCTGTGGAGCTGAAAGTGCAGGGTAGTTGTATTTACAGTGAAGTGATCCTTCTGTACAGAAATGCTGTATCACCTGCTGGAGCAGGGCACGTGACTTACCTCATCCAATTTGTCTGGGCTGGGAGACACTCTTGGTCATAACAACCCAGAGCTGGCATTTTGTCAGGGTGCTACCCTTTACTAGTGCTTTCCATCCAGATAAGGAGCAAGGTCACAACTGGTTTTCAAGACAGCTTCTTGCAGGGAATAAAGAAACTTCACTGTCTGAGCTGTATCTGCATGATTACACTAGTATCATGCTATCCATGCCAGTATCAGCAGCTGCTACTGCTACAGCTTAGAAGTAGTAGTACTTCAAAGTTATTTGCATGTATTTGCAGAGGATCTTAGAAAGAAATATTACACAAGGAAGAAAAATGCTAAGGTTTTCTCCTTTAATGGAAGGAAATAGAATGAGGATTAGAACTTTTTTTTAAACCTTATTACTTACCCTCTGGTACACTGAGGAGATGCATTGCATGATGGTCAGTTTAGGTTTCTTTCTGACAGTACCTACTAGCTTTGGTACTTGGAGAACACTGTGTTGCTGCTTTCGCATTGTGAGATGCTTTCATGCCAACTGTTAAGTAATTAACCAGGTATGCATAATGCTTACTTTAAGTTCCAGTTTTCTTAGACATTGAATTTTTTTTGAGCAACAATAAACTGGATGCAGCACTCAGCAGATCAATGCCAAAAGGCCAGATTCCATCTTTTGCCCCAAACACTGAAAAGTCAGCTTTATCTCACTCACAGGTGTCATGTCCTTCAGCAGCAATGCGTTTGGCCAGCATTGGAGCAGCATTTAATGGGCTCTGGAGATAATCCCCTAGAGTCATCCTCATCTGAAAGATGGTTGAATATGTGGGAAAGGAGAGGAATTCAGTACAAATGGACCTAGCTCGCATTAATGAGCTTAGATCTTGCAAAGCCATTTTTAATTTCTTTTTGTATGACTTTGCTTCTCTTGTATTGAGCAACAAAATCCACTATGGAAGTGAATAGACTGGCTTTATTCTTGACTATTTCACCAACTGGTGTTGTGCTGTGTTTGGTGTTGACCACTGGTTCTCACCTATGGAAAATTTTTCAGAGGTATCTCACGTAAGAGTAACTTGTTCTTAGTGAGTTGGGTGCTGGAAAATCCAGACATGTCTACCTGCTTCTTACTACACTGCAAGCCCATCTTAGTATGGGCCACTACCAGGTAGTGAACTGTTCAGTGTAACACGTGAACCTACAGAATGCCTGGATTTGTTTTTTTGGAAATGAAATTAACCTTATTTGTCACTGTGAGAAAGCAAAAGGGGATAGCAGTTTACTGATCTCCCAGTGCCAAATTGTGGAGATAAATACATAACATCTTGTTTCAGGAACATGCCTACTCGATAAAACAAGTGTCATATTTGGACAGGAAGATCAGACTTAAAAGTATACTTGTGTGAAACAAGTTCACAGGATAGGCAATCTAACTAGTGCCTTTATGAAGTCGCTCACAAAGAAACTTTCCTTGGCATATTTGTCCTAGCTGATAGTAAGGCTCTTTACCTGGTAGAAACCACTCCGTTCACACTTCTCTGTGTTTGCAGAGGCAAACAAAACTTGTTTACAGTACCTATCCAAAGCAGTTTAGCCATTAATGTGCAAGAGAAAGGAGGGATGTTAGCCCCACTTTGGGAGAAGCCCAAATTCAAACACCAAGACCTGAATAATCACTAATTGGTAAGGTCTTTGGTAAAGTAAAAATTAAATCCCCCTCCAAAAAAAAAGACTTTCATCTTTAGGTGTACTTATGCAGAATGTGTGCTGTATTCTAGTAGTTAATCTAGGGTTTGCAATGTATTCTGTTGTGCCAGGTTTAGCAATTAGAAGTCAGAATCTGGGCAGTACTATACTGAATGGCACAATCACAGCATATCTTAGATCAATCTCATTCCTTCCATTTTACATTTCAACTATTAATACTGTTTTGTTTTTCCATGAAATCATGAACATTGGTACTTGTTTCTCCATTTCTTTTAATAATTCCTTGAATAGTGTTCTTTCAGTTGATTGCCTGAGTGGTTTCTTGCTTAAAGTATCGGTTTTATGAAAAAGTGAACTCTTGGACTATTTTTCTTTTATGAATATGTCTGAACTGGTAGGAGTTTATTAACAGTTTGATTTTATGTTTTTCTTTGAAACACTTGTCACACTGTGGTTATATACATTCCTGGGATAGATATTGATGTGGTTGTTGCCTGTGAAATCTCAAAACACATGATGACTGTAATAAATGAACAAAAGAAGGTACTCATAAATTGGAGCACTATGCATTTAGATGGGCAGGTTAGATTGTGTATGGTTAAGAGGCTGTTGATTTTAGTATGAAAGAGTGCTTTAGTTTAAATTGGGGGGGAGGGGGCTTTTGGTTGGGAAAAAACTTTCTACAAAGGCTCTAGCAGACTTTACAGTGGAGTTAGACATATAAGGACTGAGTAGAACAAGCTTCCTTACAGGATGGACTCTTTAGAGCAGGAACCATTTTGTTTTCCAGAATCACAGGGTGCTACGTTTGCATAGTACTTGGCACAGCAGTGCCCTGTGCTAGTGTCCTGCTATCTGATCCACCTTTGTGTAGAAAATCCAAACAGAAGATTTTCTCATTGTAATAAAATTGTCCTAGAAGACAACAATGAAAGGGGTTTGGAAGCTGACATCATTATGAGACAGGAGAACTGAGGACCACAAGGAATAAAAGTAAAAACTTATCATTTTAAAAATGCTGTATTTACTAGCATTGATTATATAAATTGAAGAGGAACTATGTAGGCTCAGGTAGCAGTGGTGATGTAGCTTAGAAAATCCCCAGGGTTTGTATTGCTTTGAAAGACAGCTTTCTCTTTTCTCCCCAAGTATCTTGGCAGCGTAAAGATTTGATAATCTTATTAGCAATAATGCTTTAACAACTTTCTTGTGACTTAACTCCTAAATCTTCCTATCAGTTGTGCAAGTCTGCATCTGTCAGACTAACTAGGATCTGTCACAACTTTTTTTTAAAATTTCTTTTTAGATAACTTTGAGCTAGAGTTTAGTGTGTAATTAACACAAATATATGTACTGCTGAAAGTAGATGCATTCTACAGCCTAAAAAAAGCTTCTCCAGAAATTTTAAGGCTAGGGAGATTGTCTGAATATCAGTTCTGACACAACTCCATGTTTTGCACATGCCACTCTGTACTATCATTTTTGTTTGAATCTTCCTCCTTTCATAAACACATGTGGTGTAGGTTTAAGTATAGCAAGAGAGCCATTTGCTATAATCACTGGTAATTTATTTTAATGTCTAATTATTCTCTATTATTATGTTTTGGTTTTAAATTGAGAAACAATACAATGTTTTATTGATAATTTGAATGTATCTGGTTTGTTCTTGAATACACTAGTTTCCTTTCTCTGCTGAGCTAAAGAATCTGGTTTTATTTGATAAAACAACTTTAACTCTGTAATCAAGATACCTCTCTCTTTTTTTTGACACTTGTCAAGTCAAGCTCTTACTAACTTTCTCTCCATTATGCACTTTATCCAGTCCTTGGAAGCTTGGGCTTGTTTTGGTTTATTTTTTCTTTTTAATACCTCATCTTCAATTGCTGTTTGATCCCTTATTATGCTACTTAGAAAACAGGCAGCAGAACTGTATGTCTGTATTGGCAGCAGAACTGTATGTCTTTATTAGCATCAGTGAGATGGAGCTCATCTTCCTATTGCTCTGCTTATTGGAGGCCGTTGGTCCTCTTTCTACCTCAAAACAGAGTTCATGTTTCTTACCTTCAGACCTTCAAATGTTCTGAAAATGGAGGATTCCATCTCTTATCATCTGTAAGTCTATCAACTTAATTTATTAATGCTTTTATATCAGAGATTAAAGTATTGAATAACTTTGGTCCTAGTCTGCTCACAGAAAAAATGCACCAGAAACATACCAAATGATAACTTCCTGTTGTCGGCTTCTTCATGAGATCTATATTTTGGCAGCCCTAACTCTTCCTAAATGAACATTATTAATATAGGAATAAATTATTAATTACAAGCAGAACGTGAGATAACAGAAATATTTCAGTAAAGACTGAGAAAATGACCTTAACACAGATATATTTGCAAATTAAATGTGTAATGGGTAATGAAGTTAGGTTTCTTAACAAGGTCTTCCTTAATTGTTGTTAACGTTTAGAGTTTTAAGTTTGACATTTTTTCTTCCCTGAAACTCTGTGAGCTTTTTCACTACTTTTCCTGTTGTCGTTGTAACTATAGTCAGTATATTCTAGACCAACTCACTTGCCATTTTTAAACATGACTGTGACACTAGCACATACTTGCACTTTCTCAGACAACTTGTGATTAAATAGAAAATTAATACTCTGGGCCAACAAGTTCCTTAAGAAATTTGGGTTGGCTCAAAGGCATAATTTCTCATGGCCTAGTATTTATTAATATTGCTTAAATACTCCATAGAACTTCTTTATCCCGTGGGATACAAAAGAGAACGACATTAATTTCAGTCTGCATCACGATAGGAGTCAGGAGGTTGGCCAGTTAGATGCCAGTGCAGGGAATTGGACTTTGGAACTGTTTTTTTGTTGGTTTGTGTATTTGTTTTATATCTGAAGTTGACTTTCTTTGGAGTTTCATGGAAAGAATGCAGAAGCCTAGAGATATTTTAAACAGGCTTGCACTATTTTTGAGTAAGTCAGAAAATCCTTTAATAGCTCGAAATGTGAGGGAAAAGCTTTGTGTATCTAAAGCAGAGCCTCCAGTAAACTGTCAGCTTCTGTGGCTGCTAAGGTCTTTCCTAGAGCTGCAACAATTCTGATGGCTAAGTGGAAGATCCCAGTTCATGTTTACTCCAACCCTGCACTTTATGACAACATTTTAAAGGCTGTATTGTGGGATGATTTCCTAAAAAAAGTAGAGGGATGTGGGACAAGATAGAGGGAAAATTCTTTTAATTGACTGTAATTTGCGAAGTGCCAAGATTCAGAATACCCAACTGCAGTAACCAGTCTGAGATTTCTTGCATTTATGAGAAAATACACTTTTTTCAGGTCATGAAGGGTTTTTCACAGAGGAAATACCAAATACTTCATTGAAAGACGTTTGGCCTTCTACCCCCCAGATTTAACTGCAACTCTGTATCACAGAACTTATTGGGGAATTTCCTGTCCTTATGAATCTTTTGAATCTATTGAATCTTAAGTTTTGCCTCTTTGTGGGGTATTTTTTTCTGGATTTCCAAGAAAATTAGATTTCCACGGCCATGTGCTCTCTCAGCCTCTCCTTATACTCCTGACCCAGACTGGCTAGGGCCAATTTCATGCTAAGTCGTAATAGTCCACAGTTTCATAAAAACTAGCAGCTAAATAATGGAGAATAACCCCAGATACCTCATTTCCTCTTCACTCCTCCGCCGAGCGCAGAATACCACCATTGCATCCAGTGTTTAGCAACAAGCCCCGTATCCCTGTGTACTTGGTATGTGCTGTTCCAATGTAATTGCTGGGGAGTATGAAGAAGGGGAGCAAAACAGAGTACAGATTATTGCTGGAAGGGTGAAGAAGTCAGAAGAAAAAGAAAAAAACCCAGATTTCCTTCATCGTGCTTCTCACAAAATAACTTCATTAAAATTCAACACACAGAAATATTCTTTTGGAAGGAGTAAGAGTGACATTATTTCATGAGGACTCTGCTTCGGGTTGAATAAGCCAAATGCAGCTTTGATCAGACCTCTGCCCCACTGCCTGGCCAGGGCTAGGTTCTAAAACCAAAACTTACAGAGCACTGAATGCATATGACAAGGTTTATCATGAGAAACCCCTGGCCTTTGCTTCTAGATTTTAGTATAACTAATGGAATGACTTATTGTAGAGTGGGAGGTTTCTGCCCATTCCTGTGTGACCTGATATAGGTGGACCTGTTTCTGCAGAGAGGTTGGACTAGATGATCTCTAAAGGTCCTTTCCAACTCCTATCATTCTATGATTCTATGATAAGGAAGGGTTTCTCAACAGGTGTTAATGTCTGTTGCTGCAGAATGCTGTATGGACAGCACTGCAACAGTAGTCAAGGTGAGGAATGACCTTATGTCACATTATCTTCACCCAGATTTGGAAAAGCTTTTGAGCAGGTAGAAAACTTTAGCAGAATCTAAGGTAGATGCTGCTTTGTTCCACTCGGCCAGAAATCTCCTTCAGGTATGCACCTTTGCTCAGTAGTTTATGTTCTTTTGCAATAGCATTTTTAGGATCTAATTCATGATCTTTTCTAATCATGTTACATAGATTTATACAAATTTTTAGGCTGGAAGTTATCTTTGGCTTGCTCTCCAGTTGTCTCTTTAAACAGCCGAGACGTGAATTTATATTTGCTAGATGCCTGCAAGAATACTTTTCTAGTGTCCCTCCTCCATTTGGAATGGAACTCGTGACATTTTTGGCTCAGCCTGACTCATGGAGAATTGTTGCCTCAGGGAAGACACGTGGCTTTTCTTTTCACCCTGTGGTTGGCTGAGCTTAGCCCATGTGAGCAAGGGGTTAATGCTTCTGAGATAGTTTTCACATTGTTTCTCGGGGGGAAAATAGTCATTATTTAGTGTGTCTTGGTTTTGTGGAAGATGAGGAGGAGGGAAAAATTCATTGTTTTTTTCTAATGCTCGTGTGTGTCTGGCAAACTAATTTTGCCAGCGATCTTTTGAATATTTTTAATAAGATTTATCTTGAATAATAAACATCCAGTTTTGCAATGAGGGAAAATCTGAATGCCAAAAGCATAATTACCACGTCAGAAGTGAGGTCTAGTTTCCAACAGGAGCCAGTAAAGTCCCAAATTTTTTCTGGTAAAGGGATCTGGGTAGTCTTTTTCAAGGACCAGTGTCAAGTGTGCCTTTGCTATCTCCCACATTACAAGGATTATCTTTGATACCAAGCCTGGGATCAGGCAATCTGGAAGGCAGAAGGCAGCCTCTTAACTTAGAGAGAAAGGTGGCAAATAGTAAGAGATGTTGGGAAATTTCCTTACCTTTCAATACATGGGGGAAATGCCTATGAAAGTTCATCTATTCAGTCTTGCCCTTAATTAGGAGAGACTGTGAGAAAGGGGAAAAGGTATTGCTGCAGCTGAAATAAGTGGAGTGTGGAGGCGTTCTGGACAAGCTAACAGCAATGGGTGGAAGTGCATAATGCTCAGGCTGTGTTTAGGGGATATTCCAGGCTTTCCAGTGAGGAAGGAGAAAGCAAGCCCACACATCACCCTCACTTAATGAGAGATATTTGGAAGGGGAAGGTCTAGCATGTTTTAATTGGCGTTTTCCCCAGAGAGCGAAGTACTTTGTCATTCCAAGCAATGCAAATGAATGTAAGGGATCAGGTAAACCACAGTTCTCCTTCCTCATCCCTCAGCTAACTGGGAATAGCTTCTGTTTTGGTTCACAGAGTATTATTTTTTAAGAGGAAATGAATTTCCCTTGGGTCATACCAAGCATCCTTTGGTAACTACAGAGCTTGCGTTGCATCCTGTTTCTGCAAACTCAATGAAGTCCAGGTTTTTTATTTGAAAAGAAATGGATTTGCTGCACTGATAAATTTTATTACAACTAATATATTAGACTTCCAAACTGATGTTTTATAATACCAGGCAGTTTTTCTTTAAGTAATTCAAGGAAAAAAAAAAAAAAGTTTCTGTCATGGTTTAATCCCAGTCAGGAACTAAATCCCAAACAGTCTCTCACTCACTCTCCCCTGGTGAGATGATGGGGGAGAGAATCAGAAGGGTAAAAGTAAGAAAACTTGTGGTTTCTGAGAAGAATAGTTTAATAATTGAAATGTAAAAGAAAATAATTTTTCATAGCATCACAGAATGGTAGGATTGGAAGGGACCTTTAGAGATTATCTAGTCCAGTCCCCCCCAGAAGCTGGTTCACCTAGGTTCACCTAGATAGATTCCTATTGTGGAATAGGAACATGTCCAGGTGTTCCAGCTTCATCCCATTACCCCTTATCCTGTTGCTAGGTACCATAGAAAAAAGGAGTGTCCCAGCCTCCTGATACCCACCCTTTAGATATTTGTAAATGTTCATGAGATCTCCCCTCAGTCTCCTCAAATTGTAATGGAAAGGAAAATAGCAAAAAGAGAAATGAAACCCAAGAAGAACAAGTGATGATTCACCAACTGACTGATGGCAAGCCTGTTCCTGGTCAGTGGACCCCTGGTCAGCTTTCCCTCTAGTTTATATGCTAAGCATGATGTCATATGGTATGGAATACCTCTTTGGCCAGTTTGGGTAAGACTGTGTCCCTTCCCAGCTTCTTGTGCTCTCTGACAAGAGCAGTATGAGAAGCTGAAAAGTCTTTAAATTAGTGTAAGCGCCGCTCAGCAACAAGTAACGCATCAGTTTGTTATCAACATTATCCTCAGCCTAAATCCAAAACACAATACTCTACCAGTTACTAAGAAGAAATTTAACACTATCTGAGCTAAAACCAGTGCAACCTCTCAGTCCCATTTTTAAAATTAGGCACTAAGCTGAAGTTCTGCTTTCACACATGGATGCTCACATGAAGATAAGGCTGAATCAAAATACTGCAGATGGCCAGTTGTCGGGAGCCCTTTTATTTACAGTCCTACACTACTAGGACACTTGGAAAAATATCCTCTGTGTGTGACAACTTCTTATCCTTGCTATAAGACAAAGAATAGCTGATAAGATTCTGCTCTGGGTCTTCCCTCCTTTCATCCATTATCAACTTTAAAGCTGCAAGGATAGCTTTGAGTATCCTAGAGAACAGCAATAAGATTCAATTTCTCTATCAGTGTGTTGTTATTTATCATCAACAAGGTTCCAACTCTGATGCTGAATTTTTAAGGACAAACCATCTTTTTCTCTCAGTGGAGATCACTCATAGGAAAGGTTGGATCATTTGATGCACTAAGGTTTTTTGTGAACTACAATGTAACATTCCTTTAATCTCTCCTTCCTTAGGGACACTGTGTTCACTTACCATTGAGAAGGCTGTGCCTGAAGATGGGGGCGAATACAAATGTACAGCTGAGAATGCAGCAGGAAAAGCTGAATGTGCTTGCAAAGTGCTTATAGAAGGTAAGTATGTTTCTGGATATGGGAAAAACCTTCCTTAGAATTTCCTCCTTCCCCCTCCTCCCCCCTTTTTTTTTCCCCAGTACCAGCCTTTTATGAACCACATACACAAAAAAAGAACTCTGCTGCCTTCCTTTCTGCACTTTTCCATCAATGTGTAATTAATGTCTACCATAAAGGAGCATGAGAAACAATACAGAGACAAGGGCTCTGGCTCCTTTGTGGAGTAATCCATGTTCTCCTGCTGTCCATTGTGTTTCTACAAGGTTTTGAGAGCAGTAATTTGGACTCATGAAGACTTGCTTTCTGAGCTGCATGCATTCTTTAAGAGTACCTAAGAATCTGATGTGTGAGTCTGGGTACTGGTCTTGCCTCAGGAATAGGTATGGCATATTTCTCAGTCTAGAGCTTTTCAATTCTTTGCATTCACTGATGTTCTTTCATTCTTTTTTTTTTTTCTCGTGGAAGTGAGCAAAAATAAACAACATAGAAACTCAACCACCTTGCATGCCATAGCCTTAGAAGATGAATAATTTACTGACTGAGGTACCCATTTTCAGCCTCAGTCATTTTGGATGACATGGTAGTAAGTGGCAAGTAGTCTTCGTCTTGGGCAGATATTTTGCATGAGATTGAGAGCACTGACCTTTGAAACTGCCATGGACTTTAAATTACTTAAGGGACTTTAAGCAATAAAATATCCTTCTTATCAGCTCACCTTCTGATGAGCTCATCCTTGAGTACTCTGATACTTTCCATTGTTGTTAAAAAGAGCACAAAACAATACAAGCCAAATAACTTAGGTCTTGGGTACTAAGCCTTTACAACTGTGTTACAGATGTAGTATTTGGTGCAGGAGGTCTAGAAAAGAAAACTATTTGTTTTCTTAATGTAGCATGACACAGGTAAGAATGCAATCCTGTAACCCCATAAGTAAGGATCAGTCTTCATGTAGCTGGAAAAGGAAATAATTATACATACAACTACAATTAATTATATTGGATCCTATAATGACACCTTTTATAAAACTATGGTCACAAAATAGTCTGGCTTAGATATTTGATAAATTCTTGTTTCAGTCTCTGTAATTTGAAGTAATCAATTGTACCAGCACTCGAGTTCCAAGAAGATTATCAAGAAGGCTTAAGCAAAATCTAGTACCTTGTAACATCTTAGCTATGAGAGACACGGAGTGTTAGAAGATCAGATCATCAAGTGCTTAGCACATAGTAGTTCTCTAGAGCTACTTTAGCCTCTTTTAAATGTCACCGTTACCTGTGTGTTTTTTCCTTGGTCTTTTTCTTCCGATCTCCTTCAAGTAGTTGCTTTTCTTCTGAAGCTTCTCTAAGGATAATTCCCACTTCCAGTTTCCTTCTGGGCAATACATGTTCTAGTAGGCTGGAGGCAGACTTTGGCTTGCAAAGTCTTGATCACGGGAGACTGATACCTCAGGCCAAGTTCACCGCATGATGACATCAATGATGTTACATCAGCTGCCTGGCTCACTCTGGTAGTGGAACCCATGGCTCACATAATGTTTGGTACCAGAATGACTACGTTCCTTACCTGGATGCTGGCTGCCTCATCTGTCTACCTGTGTGCTGTTTTATAGAGATGAGAAAAGGATTTTGAGGAATGGCACCACAGCACACTCCAACTGCTTAGGAGAGACATCATTTGATATTCCACGTCTCTGGCAGAGGAGATGACTGTTATTTTTAAATTTGAGTTGTGATCTAAAACAACAATTACAAATTCTCCCTTTTGCTCTGCTGTCAACATCCTAGATGCAGAGTTTTAGACTCAACAAATAACTGTAAACATCATTATATTCCATTTGGCCCCATGGACTCAAATCAGATGGAAGGAATGTTTGATTTCAGTTGTCAAATTAGCTAAGGGACAAATCTATATAATCTGACTGTCTAGAGCAGAAGGTTGTGCTAGATCTGAGTTCGGACAGAACTGATGTTTTCTAGGAGGTTCTATGTTCCCGTGTTAACTTTTTAGGAAATGTAGAGAAATTTTCACACCCTAACACCTAGAAGCAGGTGAATGAAATAGATGGTTCTGTAACACTTATGTTGCCTTTTCTCTGGTAACTAAATTGTAAGCAGCTGTCTCATGCATGAATCCCCTGAAAGCAGAACATTTCATGCAATAAATTGTTACAGCTATTGTTGAGATCATAATCCAGATTTTGTCTTCTTCCAAAGACAAATGTCACAATTAAATAACCTATCAAGTGGAGCTTGTTAGGATTTGCATTATATGACATGCTCAACCTAGGATAACCTTGATTAAAAAAGATTGCATCTTCTAGTTATATGTGTCTGTCACATGGGATACACAAGGAAGAGGGCTTGTGTGACTCAGCTGTAATTGGAGTCTGCAGTTTTGAGCAGTTGCTGGATATGAGCTGTGCAATTTTGAGAATGATTAAATCCATCAAATTTGAGTCCTGTTATGTCCCTTTAACCACTTTTATTTAGGAATGAACAATGAAGAATATCTTCTTGGATATATTTAAACATACAGAGGAAAGGCCAATTTTCAAAGTTTGTTTGTTTATTCAGATCACATAGAGAATGGAAGAAAGATAAGGCAAAAGATCCTTTTTAGGGAAATGTTGCTTCAAATATGCCTTTGTTTCCCTATTCCATGCACTGCTTAAATCAGCTTTGTGCACATAGTACATTCTTCTATTCAGTGAAAACAGACCTGTTGGGTTAGATGATGACTCTTGTCTAGTCACTTTCTCGGGTTCTCAGTGCAGCTACTTTCATAGAGGGGCTCTCTATCTTTGCTCCCTCTTCCTTTTAGAATGTGACATTGTCCAGCATGTCTATGCAGAAATCCTTTTAAAAACCAAAAGGACAGCAATTTCTTCTAAATTTGCAGAAAGATCCAAAACAATTTGACGTTAATAGGCAGCTCTTTCATTATTGTTTTTTCAACAGGATTTATACTTTATTATTTGTTTTGATTGCAGATGCCTCATCGGCAAAGACCTCAAAGCCTACTGAGAAGAAGAACAAGAAGCCTAAGACCACACTTCCCCCTGTGCTGCCAACAGAGAGTAAGTGACAGTGATTTTGATTACTTCCTTTTCAGTGGAAAGAGTACTTTGGGATTCTGTGGTCATTGCCTTCTGCTTGCAGGCATAGTATCAGAAGTTTGTACTGTTTCTTTAACCCTTGCACATAGGTCACATGAAGTGAGGTTTTGCCCTGTGGGGATTAGAAGTGCTGAAGCTATTGGTTCAGACCTAGCCCACTCTGTTCTCAGTTTTCTGTAATGGTGCAGTAATCTTATGAAACAGATTTATTTTTGGCTGCCTCGCAAAGAGCACAGAAATTCTTAAGTAGTTTGCTTCAAGTCATGTTGTATCCTTTGTAGATAACATACAATATACTGTCATATCATTGATAGGCAAGGTGTCTTGACTGAAACGTAGCATACTCTGTCTTCTTTCCATGATCATGAGAAGTGCTTTGGTGGATTTTGCATTCCTTCTTTTAACCCTAAATGCTCTACTTGCATTTAATGCTTTCTTAGTTAACAAACCAGCTAAAATTTCTCATATTTGCTGCTCTGTGTATGTACATTTGATTGAGGAAATTTTAAATCACACAGAATCATTTAGGTTGGAAAAGATCTTCAGGATCATAGAGTCCAAAATTGTAAAGGCAGCACAATAATGTCAGTTTAGAAGTTCCTAATACCACTGGTACTTTTGAAATTGTGTCCATGGGATAAAAATATCTCTTAAATCAAATACTGGACTTTAAAAGTTGTTGAAGATATTCACCATGTGAGTTCCTAAAAAAAGATGTAAGGCACAGTTCAAATGGAGACATGAAGATTTTATCCATCCATCTCTCTCTCAAAAAAAAAAAAAAAACCTCAAAAACAATAAAAAAAGCCTATTGTAATCCGATTTTCCACCACAAAATATTTTCAGCTGCTTTCAGCAGGACTCAGTGCAATTTTGGAGTGATTGATGATCACAGGTAATAATTGTACTTCTGGAATTGCGTTTTAACTTTCCCTCCAGCCAATCATTTGAGTGTGTGGGAAGGGTCACACCAGCATACATGAACTCTACATCTGAACTTTAAATGCTATAAATAATAGCAATTAAGAACAATCATTTTGTTCTTGAACATCAATAGCAAATAAAGGTTTAAAGCCATTTGAAGCTCCACTGGATAGCGTTTTGAGTAGTGTTTCCTCTGCACTCAAACACATTAATTTCTTTTGATCCTCCCAGCAGTGTTACCAATTGCAGCTTTCCCAGGAGAAAGTGTGAGTTGGAAACAAAGTCTAAATATGTGGCTATATGACCTGATCCACATCCTGCTGAAATCACTGCTTGTCTTGCTATTGGTTTTAGTGGCAATTCGATATATACAGCAAAACAGAAGCTAGCAACTCTGACTCCAGAAATGACTGGAAAACAAATGTTTAAATAATGGTGAATGGTTTTTTTTAGATTGCTCCATGGCATATAACATCAATATGTAAAGTTCTTGTACTTCTCATGAGTTCTTCTTTCAAAGTACATTTAAAACATCTTTCCTGTTGCAGTGAAAACATCAAGGTAACCAAAGAGAATGTTAGGAAGCTGGGATTTTTGAAAACTTCAGGGAAAAAAACATATTTAATTTTAAAAGGGTTTGGCTGCAGAGATTCCACAGGTGGTTTTTAACATCTCAGCCTCAGTCTCTGAGGACTGTGGGTATTTGTCTGCCTGAAATTAGTGTTATATTTATATGCTTGTCAGGAGAAAAACATAGAAAACTGACCCAGTCACAGTTTCAACTTAAACTGAAATCCTTTTCAGATGGAGAGATATTGAGGTTCCTTATCTGAAACACAACGGGCTTAACAAGTCAGATATTTGTGCATCTTTACTGTATTTCTCTCAAAAAGAAGATTAATAAAGAATAAGTGAATTAAGATGTCACAAGGAGATAATTTTTTACTCTAATCTCTCCTAGTCTTTGTTGCCACATCAACTCATCATCAGTCCTAATGGCAACTAGAGTGTAAGGAATAACAATGAAGAAACAGAGAACAAAAAACCCTAACAATTTCACTGAAAAAATTCTGAATAGTGAATTCAGTCACAGTGTATACTGAAAAGGGTACAGAAATTATATACCCTCTATCATTTTAGACATAAATCTCATGGGGGGTGGGGGAAAACCATATTTTCTATTATCTATAAGAAAGTGCGTGTCAAATGTCATGCCTAGCAGCTATGTCAACCTTTTCTCCCTTCACATAAATTGTAGGTGATCTTTGGGGTTTTTGCCCTAGTAGAAGCCCTCAGGAAAGTAATTAACTTTTAATTTCTGAAAGCAAGATCAATATATTTGTTTTTGTGAAATAAAATTAACCTTGTCACTGTGTTGATCTGTGGAATTTGTCTCACTGTAAGCACAGTTGCCAACCCAGGTCATTTGACTGTTCATTTTGATGTTATTTTATTACTGAGAGTTTGGATTTTGTAAACTGCAGAAATTCAATAGTAAGTAAAATTTTGGGCATTACCTCTTTGGAAAGGCAATGCATACTGGCCTCTGGTTTAGAATAAGCAGTTATTACCAGAAAAAAGAAATGAAGGTATCTTTGTAGCATTCAATGTTTAACACTGTCTCTGAATAGGTGCTTGCAGTTGTTTACATGCAGAATGACTGCTTCCATGAGCAGTGAGGAAAATTACCATGTATTTCTTGTTGCTTACAATTAATATTCTGTTGCCAGAATTTAACAATAATGATGACTCTGCAGAGTATAACTCTCTAATGATAAATAGAATAAATAATAATATTTCTGAGAATAACAGATGGATCCAACTTTGAACCTGAGTGGAATCAATCATGAGGAAGAACAGAGGAATGATACCTCTTATTTTAACATTGTAATTGACTCATTCTTCATTGACTGTACAAACTCAGGCTTGCTCACTTGTGTCTTTGCTAGGTGGATGTGAATTGCTACTGAGTTAGAATAATAAAGTGTAATGTTTCTTCTGCACAGATATAAAAGACTAGGAGAGTGGAAAATTGGAACCTTTCATTATTCATCATACTCCATACTCCAAGTTATACCAGAACAATCAGGGGATAATATGAGAGTCTTCTACTTTGACATATCCCTGCAGCAGTAGTACTAAGCTAAAAATTCTCACCACTTGAGCATTTCTCTAGGGAGCTCTGAAAGCATCTGCTGTAAAGGGATTTGGGCACCCAATTCCCACTGAAAATGGAAGTTGCTTCAAATTAGGCTTAAAGAGAATTGCTTATTTCAGTTACCAAGGTCACTTCCAAAATCTCAGTGCCTATTAAAGAAATGTTCTTGTCTCAGCAAACTGTTGAAAAATGAAAGCGCTACTTGATATTTTTAAGAGTAAATAGTGACTTGAAGGTTCATAAATAAATTTTCTCATTTTCAAAAATCTATTTTCACTCCACACTTTCTAATATTGTATCTTCCTTAATGTTACTTAAGCTGGGGACCTAAACAGTGATAAAGCTGTTGTAATTAGCCCAAAGATCAGGCACACTCATTTGCAGGTCTAGAATGAAAGTTTCTTCATCCTCAGTCTCATGCCATATCTAAAATACTGTAGATTTATTTAAACTGACATCCTAAAAAATATATAAAAATATGAGTTTTCCAAAGTTGGGTTTTTTTAAGTTTTGTTGAGGAAAAAGGCTTTTTTACCACAGTCAGATGCTCTTTTTTAAACTTCACCAGAGCTGAGCCAGGCAACAACTTTACTATAGTAGGAAGAACTGTATCCCTATCATTGCTACTGAGAAAAGAATTGTCTGTAATGCTTTTGAAAATAGTCCTTCTAAATCTAAGCATTGGATTAAAGTGTTTGGAAAGAAATGCCACTGTTTCTTGTAGGGATATTTCACAGCACTACTTCGAGTAAATATTAAGAAATGGCAACTATCACCTGTCATAATCAGTGGTATGAAAACCCAACAGGTTATCCCGGATTCCCTTATCGTATCCACATACATTGAAGAGATGACCCAACACAGAGTTTAATTGCACAAATTTAAGTTTTCCTGCTCAATTAAAAATAAAATGGCATGAAAGAGAAGAACTTCTTCCACACACCTTCAAGTAAAGGAGCCCAAAATACATTATTTAACAGTGTTTGGTATCTTGCTGATATAAATCTTTTATGTCTGGTACTATATAAAATGTTTTCATGTCAAACATATTTTTGGTTAAGTAGCAATGCATTCTCTTGCTGACAGTTGTTAATAAAATGTCACCACTGATACTGTCCAGGTCAAATCCTCTGGAAGGCAGCACTGTTATCTTCCCAGATCAGTTGGACTCAATGCATGTCCCTTCTGATGAAAGGCTGAGGGAGCTGGAGCTATTTAGCTTGGAGGAGACTGAGGGGTGACCTCATTAATGTTTACAAATACATAAAGAGTGGGTGTCAGGAGGATGGAGCCAGGCTGTTCTCAGTGATGGCCAATGATAGGATAAGGGGCAATAGGTATAAACTGGAACATAAGAGGTTCCAAAGAAACATAAGGAAAAATTTCTTCCCTGTGAGGGTGAGGGAGCCCTGGCACAGGCTGTCCAGGTGGATGTGTTGTGGAGTCTCCTTCTCTTGAGACACTCCAAACTCACCTGGATGAATTCCTGTGTGATCTACTCTAGGTGATCCTGCTCTGGCAGGGGAGTTGAACTAGATGGTTGTTTGAGGTCTCTTCCGACCCTGAAGATTCTGTGATTCTGTGATCTTAAAGGTCTTTTCCAACCTAAATGATCCTATGATTATTGGTACTTGGTACTTGAATGCAAGGCTGAGCAGTGGCATCTCTGGAACAGTGTGTCATAATAATAAATACGTCAGGTAGGAATCCTTATTCTGTTATATATCCTTTTCCGCAGTGTGGGATTCTAAGCATTTTATTTACCATGGAAAATTTTGAGACAGTAGCCAAGTGATTAGGACTCAGATCTGTAATTTAGTCTTCAATAAATGATCTTGTCAGAGAATCCAAGAAACATTTTAAGAAAATATCAATAAAACACTAAACTCAGTGCATCCAGTTTAGATAATACATAACTAAATCAGTAGACACTTGATGGCTTTGGTATTTTTTTTTTCCCTTTTTATTCTGTCAATATAATATGAAACACTGATAATGAATATAAAATGTTTCAAAATCTTCATTTCTTGTCAGATTGTTCTGTCCTCAGTATAAAAATGGCCACTTTCCAAGGGAAGAACTCAGTTACTAAGGAAGTTAACTGATCAGGTCAGAGATGTTCTTTTAATTGCAGAAATAAGAGCACTGCATAGCAGCTGTGATCTGGTGACTGTGCTGCTGCTGTCCTCTTTGGTCCCTGGGATAGCTTGAGATGCCTTTGAAGGTCAATGAGGCTATTCAATTCAGTTGTCTCAGTCCTGGTTATTTCCCAGAAGTTCCATGCTGCTCTAGTCCTTGCTGTTGCAATAACCGACATTTTCTGTACAGTGAGTGCAAATACCTAGTGTATTGGAACAATGTGAATTACATTGCTGTGGAAGCCTCTGAGAAAACTCTTTCAAGGAACAAGGTTAATCATTTTTCCTAAGAGAAGATGAAATTTCCTCTTTTACATGATTTGTAAATAAAATTGCCATGAGCTATCTTAAAGACCTAGATATGATTCATCTGAAACCCTGAACAATGAGAAGTGCTGACTTCATTCCTCAGGATTGGGATCTGAGGGTGAATAACTGTAGCACAAGGCCTAACAACCAAGTTAGGCTGAAGCAAAAAGGCAATGTAAGTTTCAACTTGCTGACTCAAGGCTGGTTGCCTCCACAGATGAAGAGAAAATTCAGTTACCGCACATATAAAGAGAGCAATGGAGAAACAGTAACTTGTCGTGTAAATCACTTCTCCTTAATGCCCAGTTCAGCACTGTTTAGCTAATGCTGGGTATGCGTTTTGAGTTTGTGCCAAGTTACTTTACAGCTCACCCCATACTGACATTTTCTGAGTTAATGTTGGCACAGAACAATATTTTCCATGTGTTTTTCATACAGTCTGTCCTACATATCTGTATGTTGACAGAAGAAGACAGAAATGTTTATTGACTGTCTCATGCAGAGAAAAATGAGTATAGTTTTTGCAACACGGCCTTGAACTGAAGAGGTGCCGTGCATCTTTAATTCCTAATGAAGCCATTGAGTAGAAATTGCAGATCTGAGGCATGTAATAGAAGTGCTGATCAAAATTTCCTCTCTATAAAACAAGATCCTAAATCCATTGACTTAACTCATTTGGAGCTCCTAAATTTCCAAATGACCTGATACTATTTACCTGCATAACAGACTGGATAGCAGGCTAGTAACCTAGTTTAAGTTCCTGTTCCTACACACTTGGGCACAGCATTTTGGCATCTAGTTGGAGATGTTCTCACTGGACATCTATATTTAAGAAACTAACACTGTCGTCTTGCTGGCACCAGAGCTTTCAGTGGAGTTGACATGATGTGGGTTGTTTGGAAGCTCTGTTTGATACTGGATCTCTTCTATGCTGCTCAAGTTTGCTTGCCTTGTAGAAATTCCATAAGCACTGTGCTTCTAAACCACTATGGAATTATTTCTTCTTCCAGCTAGGCTATTTTAAAATACTGAGTTACTTTCAGCATCCTATGTTGCATTACTGAAGCTCTGAGTGTGCTAGTATATACTAGCTCCGTCTTGACTGGAATGCAAGAGTGAGCATTTCCTGCATTTTTATTCTTATTTTGAGAAGGAGGAGGCTTTTTTTTTTTTTTTCAATTAGATGACAGTCTCTGCGTGATTTAGAAACTAAATATGGGATGTTGCAACAAAATGACAGTTGTTTTTAATGAAAAGAATAAAAGCTATTAAAAACTCTTCTGAAGCATGCAAGCTCAAGTATCTGACTTGTATGGCATTTAGTTTTCTAATTTCTGCTTGTAATCAAAAAGCCAGAGTTGCTTTCCATTTTACTGTATTTAGACAAGAAACAGTTATTTCAAAACAGTATGAGGAATTTTCTTTTTGAGAAGCAATGAAGCAAAACTGTTTAAGCTTTCAAACTTTCATGAAGTTTTCAAGCTACTGGAGTTAGTGAATTGTGACTGTCATTTTTTGCTGTAGCAATTAGCATAGGTATGGATGAATAAATTGGTAAGTAAGGCCCTATTGTCTTTTTCTGCTACAACTGTAGCTGTCATCTTTCTCCTATTTTGTCTTCCCTGTGCTAAGTAATGTGTGTAATAATTTTTTGCACCATCAACAAAGTCTATGAGAGAAGCAAGGATAGAACTGAATAATTTGTTGTTTTGACCACAAGGCCAAGTGTTTTCTCTGCACTTCTAAGCCTCAGTCACTCAATGCTTTCTAGCATAGCAGTGAGTAGTGAAGCTTTACAGTCAACAGTCACCTTTGATTCAGACCCTGATATCTATCCCCAGAAGGATCTGAAGGAGATTACACTGTGATTCATTTACATGTGGGAGAGAGAGACCTGATAATGTCACATCCCACACATCTGAAGCATTCAAGTGAGATGTGGAAGTAGGAGCAGAGCCTTGAATCTGAGTTTTCCATCTTCTTTACAAATATTCTTGCTATCATGATACCTGACACGTTACAGACTTGACTTCTTTTTGCAGTTTCTCTTAAAGGAAACTGAAAAAAAAACAATTCAGTTCCTCTCAGAAGGAACTAAAAAGGAGAGGAAAATGGTTTTATATGTGACTATAGTCACATCTTCTGTCCTGAGCTAAAATGAGACAGACAGAAGGAGAGAAATGTTCTGTTCCTCATCTTAGCTGTTTACTGCACTTATTTACCAGGTGCTGAAATCCATCACTATAGAAGACATTAATTATAGGCATGTCCCTCAAGAAAGACAGTAGGAGTTAGGGACTGGCTGGAAATGCTATCTTGAGTACTGATGTTTTTTTTCAGACTGTTAAGAGTTTTACTTTGTGCTTTTGGAAAGCAAGTTGTGCAGAGAGCCATTTCAGGGGAGGGCTATGCTTATTTTTAGTAAAATTCCAAAAAAGGGAAACAAAAAGGAAAGACGGAGGCTTTTGAACATATCTGCTCTCATGAATTCACCATCAGGGCAGAGAACAGCAAAACCAAATGTCCCACTGCTATCAGCCTGTATGGGATCTTTCCCTTTTTTAGTTTGTGTCCCCCTACCCAGACACAAGCTCTCTAAGAGACAAACCTGCCTATAAAGTTATGTAAATACCAGCCTCATAATGTTTACATTAAGTTGTTTCTACAAGGCAGATTCATTTAAGGAGGGAATATTATGTCCTTTTTCTTCCAGCCTGGTTTTCAGCTTCAGCCTGTTTCAATGTAAATATCAAAAAAGAGACAAACTGTCTTTTTTTTTTTTTTTTAAAAAAAGAAGCAGCAGAGGCAGACTTGAACTAAGATTTCCAAGAGGCTCAAATATTTTAATGAAAACAATCATTTGACCTTGTCAGCTCTGGGTAATCTTATTAGATTTTTTTTTTCACTAACTGTCTCCAGCAGCTTTTGAAACAAAAGTTGCACTTAAGGATGCACGAGATGAGCTGGTATTCTTAAGGAAGATCTAAGAACAATGGAGTGTATGCTATTAGCCAAAGAAGTCAGCTTCACAGACACAGAGGCACATCCTTGTACTTGTCCCCTTCCATATTGTCCCTGCCTTTCAGTTCTGCTGAGGGCTATTTGTGTCTGTGCAACAAGATATTCAGCCAAACCTTCCTGCAACCTTTTGCAATCTGCCTGCTGTGATGAAGTCCAGTGACAGTCTGTATATCCTCAGTCAAGTGAATGTAGAGTCCTGGCGGGTAAAAACTAAAAATTCAACAAAAATGTTGTATTTACACATAAAAGAGAAGTACCCTAGCTGAATGAAGGGATGGGTTCATGCTCTTTGTTTTGCTGCTATGGAAATCTTCATGAGGTGAGAGCTTTTCAAACTGTCTTAAGCACAGCCCTTAGTTACCTTGGTTTCTATACATCCTGGCTTGTATAGAAACATTGTTCCTCAGCAGTGATAAATTGACTGTCCCTGATTGCAGATGTGAATGAACAAATTATTGTATTGGGGTCCCTTCTGTGATGAACTGAAAGGCTGATAGTAGCCAAAGTGGGAGGTTATCTGAGTATATAGATACCTATAGATATAGAATGTTGAGCGTGTATTGTGCAAAGGCAGAGAACATTGTCAGGCAGGAGGAAAAAGAAATTTTGAGATACTGAGAGTCAGAGTGAAGCATGAACATTGTCAGAGTGTGATGACTCCATCAGCACCTTGTTTATTATCTAAGGTAGTGCAATAAATATATGATGTAGGCCAAGAGGTGACTGCTGATTACAAATCATGCTGGATTAGGGAATTTGCCTTTCCTCCTATTTGTCTGCAGGGACATTTCTGAAGAAAAGCAATAGTATCTGCTACCTGAGATGGCACTTGACAAATGGTACTTTTTCTTTATCATTGGTACTCTCTATTCCCATCAAGCTTAATGGAGTGTAGATGTAATCAAATTTATGTTGTTACTTTAGCTTGTATTAAAAGCCATTATAGCTCTGAGAAGATACCCAACAACAATTTCATTCTCAATTTAGAGAGTAGCAGAGAATCTCATGTCAGATAAAGTGAATACACACACATACAAATGGTTACATGCTTTTATTTCATAGAACTGAGTTAGTTTGCATGGGTTTATGCATCTAATGAATAACTAACAATTATCTCCCTTAATAGGGCTGTTTAACAGCAGATGATAGGTTAGACTCTACAGCCCTTCCAGCTGTCACTGGATTGTATAAGTAGTTTCATCCATATAACTCTGACTACAGTCTGAAAAAAGAGTTTCAGCTCAGGATGTGACTATACAATGACAAAGAGGAAAGCTGCTTTGAAAACACTTGTTGCTTTTGCTCATACATCTTAGGCAGGAAAGAGGATATGAAAATACATTTGCTGTCACCTGCTGCAACAGCCAGGGTACATGTCAGTCTGTTAATAGACTGAAAAGTAATGGATCCTTTTAACTCCTTTAGACAGAGTTAAAGCCCACATGGAAGACGTGGCAGGACAGTTACATACCTCATGCCTTGGTGATCCAGTTATGCTAGGATAAATACCTCACAAGTACTAATCTAAACCTTTAACTAGTTCTGTTGAGCTGACAGTCACTGGAGAAAGGCTTCCTTGGGAGATATTCAACTATTTTTTTAACTCAGCCATAAGTATTGAAAGAATATCCAGCCTCTCCATCATTGTGTTTCTGGCTCATACAAATTCAGTAAAAGCTGAGCTTATAAAAGTTAAACATACTCTGAGAGAAAATTACTGTGAAATGTAAGTTTCTAAAAAAGAAGGAGGCAAAAGCTTCTTCTGTATTCATGCATAGTGTAATATTCCACAGAATTAGCTGAATAAACACTGGTGTTGACAGCTAAACCATTATATGGTTATTAGAGGATTTGGTCTTTTAACAACCTATAGCACGTCAGTTACTGTCTCCAGGTACTCTAAAACTGAAAATTAGTCTTCACATCTGTCTGTTGCATAAGCTATAACATTGCACTCTGATGGGTTCACAACTCCTGGCTCCTTATTCATGGAGCACCAGATGTTACCTGGGTAACATGCACAGCTTGTAGCAAAGGGGATTAGAATAAAAGACTCTCTTTTCATTGGTTTAGTGGATTTGGGGAGTTTTGGTTTTTTTTTTGCTGGTCGATGTCTTGCTACCTTGAAGTAATAAAATAATGAGCAAAAAACCAATCAAACCTTTTGAGACTATGTCTGTTGTTAGGCATGTGTGTATATTCTTCCAACTATTCAAAAGCACTTAGCAGATACTGCTTCTGTGGGAGTCAATAATGTCCTAAAAGCCAGACTACTGCAATCAATCTGCCTTCCTGAGCATAAGAAAATAATGTGGAGGCCATCCTCTGGCAAGGATGCTAAGGATAGCAGATAAAACCAGAGTGCTCTGAAAGGAATGAGCTCCTCCACTTCTGGAGGAGCTGTGGTTTGAAGGCATCCACGCTGTTTGGTTTAATGGCCACCTGGCTCCTATATATTTGTCTTTTTGAACCTTTTTATCTTTTTGTCTTACAAAATGTTACATGCCTGTGATTGTGGATTATGCATGTATATTTAAAAATACCTTTGTTTCTTTCATGCCTGCTGCCTGGTAATTTAATTGAGTGGCTCCAACTTCTTGTTTTGTGAAAAACAGTCAATAGTCATTTTCTGCTTTCCTATCTACCTTCTTTCTGCTTAACATTCACAATTCATAGAACATCAGCTTCCCCAAATTCATGCACCCAGATTTCAAATTTTGGGCCATATTTTTTGATACTATGACCCTTTGTTTTGTGGCTATAACAAAAGATAGTCTCTGCCTCGGGAAGATGTTGAAGCAGATGGGTGATGGTATTTACTGCCTACATATTGTTGTTTCTGAGCTAGATCACAAGTGATTTAAGAAGCACTATATGGTGTTAATTACCCTAGTTTTAACTGAGCTCATTCACAGAATCACAGAGTGGTCATAGTTAGAAGAGACCTCTAGAGATCATCCAGTCCAACTGCTTGCTAGAGCAGGTCCCCCTAGATCAGGTCACACATGAACGTGTCCAGGTGGGTTTGGAAACCTCCAGAGAAGGAGACTCCACACTCTACCTGGGCAGCCTCTACCAGAGTTCCTTCACCTGAACAGGAAAGAAGTTTCTCCTTGTGTTCCAGCTTTTGCCCATTACCCCTTGTCCTGACACTGGACACTGCAGAAAAAAAGATTTGCATCCTCTCAACTCCTACCTTTTAGGTATTTAGAAGTCTTGATAAGATCTTGATAAATCTTGATACGTTTTCTCAAGGCTAAACAGCCCCAGGTCTCACAGCCTTTCCTTGCAAGAGTGATGCTCCAGTCCCCTAATCATTCAGCCCTGATTATGCTGGAAATCTGAGCAGAAATTCAGTATGAGATGGATATTGGGTCCAGTGTTTTCACTCTAGTTAAACTGTTTTAAGGAAGAAATATGACAGATTATGGGAGATGTATAGCAGATTTCTTTGATTCCATTAAAAGTTCCAACTTCAACTATGCATATTCTGATAATCATGCAGGATAAAAAAAGTGGGTTTTTTAAGCATTTTCAATTCTTGAATTTAATATGCTGAAAGAATGTATTATGTTTTCAAGTGCCAACAAAGCCTTGCTATGGATGTAAGCTTTGCAGTCAGTCTGCTGCCTCCCAAAGCTCACCTTTGACTAAGCTTATTTGTTTTATTTTTAACTAGGTGAAGCAACTGTGAAGAAGAAACCAGCTCCAAAGACTCCCCCAAAAGCAGGTAATTTCTTGCATATGTCATCCTGTGGGAATAAATTAAGACAAGTCATGAGCATGCAGAAAAGTTTCAATTGACTAGGTTATAACAAGATCCTAACAAATGTCAGCAGTAGTGGTGTAAATCATGCCCTTTTCTATATACACAACACACCTTAGCCTTCTGTGAAAGATTTTTCTGTGTCTCACAGAATGCCACTTCTACTTGAGTAGCTACCACAGAAAAGCTGATAGAGTCTACTTTTTCTCATAAGTGGCATTATGGTAACTTGCTCATATCTTTGCACTGTCTAGGGGAAAGCTATCTCTATTTGGTTACCCCAAATGTTCCCCTGTACAGTGTCTTAAAACTTTGTGAGGCTTGTCAAAATGCTCAAACTCTTTCTGTGTCAGATGTGTACCCCAACCTAGTTTCCTTTGGATATTTTGAAAACAAAACCACTTTTTAGAGAACAAGTCTAGCAGGGGAAAAAAAAATCACTTTGTTTTAATTACATTAAAAAGAAAACAAATGCCCTGTGCTCTGATGAGGAGCGTTACATTTGGTAGTGAAGTCATTCTAATGTTAGGGAGCATCTTTCCCTCACTCCTTTCTCCTCACACTACCACCTCACCATCCCAAATAGTTTTTGTTGTGCAGATATTGCAGAACAGAACAGGTTTCACCTTGGAGTTGCCTAGGCTGTGATATTTCTGGCATCTCTCCCTAGCAGCTGCCAAAGGTTCTGGCATATACTCGGCATCACAATCAAGAGCTAGAAACTAGCACTATTAGCAAAAGAGATATCCTGCGATCTACTGATACTCAGGCAGTGAGAGGCAAGAGGAGGAGAAATACCTGACAGAGTGTGAATGAGACTTCAGGATTTAAAAGAATCGCTGTAATCCACAACAAAAGGATCTGTCATTGCTTGTAGGAAAATTGCATGGGATGGACGAAAGTGTCAGTTTCCTTCCTTATCTCTCTAATAGATGTCCCACATGATATTTACCTTGTTACCAAAGCCAGAGTCTTCATAGACAGATATTGAGTCTTACATTTTCTGAATGCATTTGCTGACATTAGGGAGCAGGTTTGCACACCCCCTCAGCACACGCAAACTGATGTGAAGTTAGATGGAGCTAAAAGGAGTTTTTCTGAAAAACTCAATAAAAATGTCATGAGTTGTATGTTTAGAAGTGGTGGTAGGTCTTAACACCTTTGGCCTTCAAATTTCTGTTCCTTGGTCTTGAACGAACAAATTTCTGACAGGTGGATTGTTTTTGCTTCAGTCCAGTAGAATTAACAATCGTCAGCGCATTGTTTCATTGCAATCAACTGATAACTGCTAATCTAGATTTCAAATGCTGCTCTGAAACTGTTGAGCTGAGAGATGTACATGGTTTGAATTGTAAGAAAAATAGAAAATATAGCCACCTAAAGAGAGATTTCTCTTTTTTTCATCAGCTACTCCTCCTCAGATTACTCAGTTCCCAGAGGACAGGAAAGTCCGTGCGGGTGAATCGGTGGAATTGTTTGCCAAGGTGGTAGGAACTGCACCTATAACTTGCACCTGGATGAAATTCCGTAAGCAGGTAAATAGTTTTCTACTCAATCATAAATAAGGTAGAATTGGAAAGAGACACCAATGATCCATCTTGTCCATGTCACTTGCACAGGAACTGACAACGTTCCTGTCATTTTTGCCAGATGTTTTCCTCATCTCATAGAGTCATATGCTGAAAACATTCTAATGATTTCACAACCTCCATTAGCAACCTATTGAAGTGCTCAAATACCCGTAGCATTTTGATTTTTTTTCCTAATAACAAACCCAAATCTTTCTTGCTACAGTTTAAACCTGTTGCTGCCTGTTCTGTCCTATAACAAATGACTGTTCCTTTGAGAAAAGCCCTAGACCATGACATTAAAGAATAGGTGATGTGAAAGATACAGGTTTCTGAAAAGTATCTGTCACATGAATCATTTCTTTCCTTCAAAAATAACCTTCTCTTCATTGATGCTTGGTCTAAAGTTAGGTCAGATGGGCAAGATTCTATATTAAGAAGCTTGAGCGAAATGTCTTGTAATACAAATGTCACCAGCAATTATGCTGCCATGAGTGCCTTCACCCCTAGGTTTAGAGTTCTTTCTACTTGAATTCATTTCATCGAACTATACAACATGTATCCATAAGGGCAGATTCTAAAGAGAGTTGCTTTAGTGAATAATAAAACCACTTTAAATCAATTAACCCAATATGCAAGTACATGCCGGAAGATGAAGTGCTGTGTTAGGACAGAGCAAATATAAATATGTGCTGTAGCTGCTGTGCTGTTTATTTCATTCTGAACTCTTTATGCACTCTATAGAACATAAATAAAAACATCTCCTCTTACAAGGAAGTTTAGACTCAAAATTCGGATGCGTCAGCATTTAATTGAAAGAATTCAAAACAGTTTTCTGGTGCAAAGGGTATTCCAGAGTCCATTTTTGCTATCCCCAAATAGCCTTTTACTTTACAGGAAAGGGTGGGTTTTTTTCCTGAACGCTTATATTTTGTTAGAATTTTTAGCTGCAAGACTGGAATTAAAAAGCAGCCTATTCATTTCTACAAAAATATGTCTCAGAAGCTCTAGTAACACTCAGTGTCCTATTTTGCTGAGCTCTGTCTTAACATGTGGGTAAAACATGCTCCTCAAAAGTGACTTTCTGGTCTGTGCAGAAGTCTGAGTTTGTTGTTGAGTACAACAATTCTGTTTACATAGATTTCAAGGCCACTTTTGAATACAAAGTTTACATGCTAACAGAGACTAGCAGCTCATAACACCCATATTAGGTCCATAATCTGTGGTTTTACACCTTTCTTTTTTATTTGTAAGATGTTATTTTTACCATTTTTATACTTTCTTCTTTGGCTATTCACTATGAGACTATTTAAAGGTTTGCAAAAATATGCATTAAAATGACATAAATTTTTAAATGGTTCATTATGGTAGGTGAATGAGATAAAAAAATAAAGGTTAATAAACACTGTAAGAGGACAAGTGAGGACAGCAGCCTTTCATGAGATAAATTAAATGGGGGGCCAGTTACCATGTACTATGCTGCAACATTATTTTGCTTCCTTTTTCACTTATACTTCATCACATTGTTTTATTCTTAGATTTCTTGTTCTAGAAATGTGGTTGATTTCAATTCTGTTTCATTCACGGCCCTAAATGTGAAAATCACCCAAGTGTTCTTACCATTTTCCTGGAGTGATTTGTAGTAGTTATCTGAGCAGATCCAGTAAGTGGTGAATTGTGATTTCAGCTCTGCCGCTGTATGCTGCAGAGTGCAAGAGGAACTTGTCATAGAACTATAGAATCATTTCATCTAGAAGAGACCTTTAAGATCATTGAGTCCAGCCTTTGTCCCAGCCCTGTCAACCACTAGACCATCTCCCTAAGTGCAACATCCACTCGTCTCTTAAACCCCTCCAGGGACGGTGACTCCAACACCATCCTGGGCAGCCCATTCCAATGCCTGACAACCCTTGCAGCAAAGAAATTCCTCCTCAGACCCAGCCTGAACCTCCACTGGTGCAACTTGAGGTCATTTCCTCTTGTTCTGTTGCATGTTGCTAGAGTAAAAAGACCAGCCCCTGGCTCGCTACAGCTTCCTTTCAAGTAGTTGTAGAGAGTGACAAGGTCTCCCTTGAGCCTTCTTTTCTCCAGGCTAAACAGCGCCAGATCCCTCAGCCCTTCCTCATATGAAATGTGCTCCAAATCCTTGGAGCTTGATAGCCTGCCTCTGGATCCTCTCCAGCACCTCAGTGTCCTTCTTATAGAGAGGGGTCCAAAACTGGACACAGTATTTCAGATGCGACCTCACCAAAGCCAAGTAGAGGGGAATGATCACCTCCCTGCTCCTGCTGACAACACTGTTCCTGATCCAAACCAGGATGTCATTGGCCCTCTTGGCCACCTGGACACACTGCTGGCTCCTGTTCAGCCCCTGTCAACCAACACTGCCAGGTCCCTCTCCGTCTGGCAGCTTTCCAGCCACTCCTCCCCAAGCCTGTAGCACTGCTGCAGAACCTGGCACTTGGCCTTATCTAAACTCATGGCCTTGGCCTTGGCCCAGACATCCAGTTTATCTAGACCTCTCTGTAAAGATTTCCTGTCCTCAAACAGATCAACACTTCCACCCAGCTTGGTGTCATCAGTGAACTGACTGAGAGTGCACTCTATTCCCTCATCCAGGTCATTAATAAAGATGTTAAACAGGAGTGGCCCCAGCACTGAGCCCTGGGGGACGCCACTCGTGACCAGCCATCAACTGGATTCAACTCCATTGGCCACAACTCTTTGGACTCAGCCATCTAATCAGTTTTTCACCCAGGAAAGTGTATGTCCTTCAAAATCAAGAACAGCCAATTTCTCTGAGAGAATGCTGTGGGGAAGTGTCCTCTCCGTGATTTTTCCTCACATTCCCTCAGGTTCAAGAGAGCCACAGTGGTATATTTGTGTGTATTTGAGAGCCCAGGTATATTTTCCTAGAATCATAGAATATCTTTTGCTTGAAGAAAGTGAATATTGCAAAGTTGTGATCCATACTATTGTACATGATGGCAATCTAGTGGAGGATGATGGAACTGTGCTCAATTAAAAAAGGGAAAGCCTTTGAAAGCCTATTCATTAATTGTGGAACACACTTGGTCATTTTATGTTTCCAATTGCTGGAGCTTCTTAACTATATCCAGTAACTTTCTTTTGAGAGCACAGGGATCCAGGTTCCTGTTCCCCACAACTATTGCAAGCCACTGAGCATCCTTTCAGGGTTTTCTCTGCATAATGCAGACATAGTTCTACTAGTCTGATCTTTTTACTGCTATTGCCCTTTGACTGATTCCAGTGAAGTGAAACATATAAGCCAGCGTAGAATCTCAGAAGTAAAAAGTATGGGGGCAGAGTGAAACAACTTTCAGTATAATTCAAACTGTAATCCTACATAATCCCATTTGATAATTCTATTTGAGTTACTGTAGGAGTTACCTTTCTCAGGTTACTTTTGGGCATATAGCAATGCTTGTGTTCTGTCTCAGTTGAAGAGAAAGCAGGGAAAATCCTGCTTTTAGTGTTGTAAATTGCTTATTCTATGAATATATGAGACAAGATAAGGCAAACTAAATAGCCTTCATTTTTAATGAAATTCTGAGAATGGGTTGGAAGAGTCACTTATCTAAGGAGGAAGTGGTGGGAGGAAGAAGGGCATTGACATTATGTTATCTATTTCATAAGAACACAGTGTACAACTATAATTGCAGTGTAGCCTTATGAGGTTTTAAAATAATCCATCTTGTTGCAAGCCAATACCGATTAACATCTAAGTCTCCTTGGCCATTTATGCTATGATGGCTTTGTTTCAATTAAAAAGCAGTTCATAATATGGTATTCAGCTGAGATTTTGATTTTTGCATGTCCATAAAATAAAAATGCTATGAGAAAGCTAGATCTCCTCTTTGTACATCTGTCTGCACAGCTGTAACATTACATCTCCGTTTCAGGCAACATCATTGTCAATTGTTCAAACCCAAGAAACCGTTACCTTGATTTATGTGGAAGCACACAATAAAGCTGGTTAAGGCAAGAGGATAAAAGTCCCACCTATAGAAGATTTGCACATTGGGCCCCTGAAGGGAAATGACAAATGAATTTCAGTGCTTAGAGCTAAAGCCTCGCTCTACTGTGGTCTTTGTGAGATATATGAGACTAGACTTTGTTCTTTTGCCAGTTACACAGTTTGTGCTTCCAGCCTGTCAAAGAGGAGTTGGAAAGCCATGATCCTGTTCCTTAATGGAGTCACAACAGCACCAATGATCCCTGTTGTCTTGGCAGGATTGGAGACATTATAATGTTCCACTGCATTTCTATATGTTTTGTGTTGATTACACTCTCAGCCAGCTTCACATGGCCGTTGCTGTAACAGAATTTTCTGCAGATAAGACTCAATATGATAACCTTGTATTGTAATTTGAGCTCTTTCAGATATGAAGAAATGTATCCCATTTCTCTTTCTTTTGAATTTGGCAGATTGCAGAAAATGAATATATTAAAATTGAGAATGCTGAAAACAGCAGCAAGCTAACAATATCATCAACAAAGCAGGAACACTGTGGATGTTATACCCTAGTCGTAGAGAACAAACTTGGCAGCAGACAAGCACAAGTCAACCTTACAGTGGTTGGTAAGTCCATACTGATGTTTCAGATAGATATTCTTCAGAAATCACTCTATATTTTCTTTGTATGTGATGATATTTAAAAAAATTAAATACTAAGAAGACTGAAATTAAAAAGTAGTGCTTTAAAAAATATCTGGACTGGTCAGTGACATTGTAATAGTTCAGTAGGGCTATACTGTGCTTTAGTTTGAAAAAATCACTAATAAGAGATGGAAGCACAGAATAGCTCAGACTTTAAAAAAAAAAAAAAAAAAAACACAAAAACCTCTCCAGCTCCTCTCTTCATTCTTGTGTTAGCTACCGCTTCTTTTTCCTATTTAACGTTTGCAGCATCCAGATGTTTACTAGACTGAAAATTTTAAAACTGTTATCTCAGGAAGGACAGAGGTGGTTTCTGTTAGACTGTAAGTTTAAAACATCCTGTTGCTTGGGGGAGGAAGATTTTATCCTTTTAATTGAAATTCCTACCACTGTCTACTTTTCTATAATAACAGAGAGAAGTGAATAAAGGCACTCTGTTTTGGACATGGAGCCCTTTGTATATCAGCTTTTACACCTATGCATTTCAATCCTTCAAACATCCTTGTCAGATCATTCAGGCCATCAAGCTTGTGGTATCAGGCTGTGTACAGCTGCAGGTAGTTGTAGACTGGTAGACAGTTGCAGTATGTTTGCAGATAAACCTTCAGCCTAGACCAGCTAGTTTGAGTACCAGACAAAATTCAGAGCTGTGACATCTAGCTCTGAAAGGGCTAATGAATCCACCTTGTTCTGTGAGGAACAGGGGATTTGGTAAAACTGTTAGTCTGTAGGATGGGTCTTTTTCTAGGCTCTGACATCTATGGCTTGCAGAGGGAGTTTGACACAAGATAGGGAAAGGCAGAGCTTACCCAGACATTTAGACGAATTCTAGTTCAACCAGCAAGGCTGTATCCCAATCACACCCTCATAACTGCATTGGCTCTGCTGTCCTAACAGATCTGTGGGCTAGTAAGCAAGAAAATAAAAGTGGGTAGAAGTCCAAAATGAAAATCTGACTCCAGTGAAATCAATGGCAAAATACCATAAAATCAATTGAGACTGGAAATTTATTCCAACAATCCAGTGAATGACATTGAAGTTTAATGAGTAGAATCACACTTTCAAGAACAATGTCCACTGCTAATGAGTGAATGTCCCTCAGTTGCATTAAATTGCCCTTCAGTTAAATTACTTTCTTTAATCTTTGGCTTTTAACACAGTTAAAAGACAACTGAATGAGTGAGTAGAAATATTAAGTAGATTCCAGCAAACTGCCAGAGAATTCAAGAACAGAAGAAAATAGAATAAGTATTTTCAAGTAATGCATATATAAATGGTACTACCCCTTCCAACAGTGAGTTGTGCAGGTCAGGAGTATATCTAGGTTAACAACAAACATCATGAAAAATTGGTCCTCAAATAATCATATTGATTGTTCTGAGTGCAGCTTTTGGCTCCAAAGTCCCAAACCAGCTGATTTTCAGCTACAAGAATGGCAGTAGATTCACTGCTCTTCACATTTCCCTGTTTTTCACTCTTTCTAGGCAACAGCTGCTCCAGGCTGCTAACAGGTTTTTTTAGCTGAACTAGACAATTCCTATTATCTTGTTACTGTGTTAGCCTTGACTCATTATTACATAAGTCACCATTCTATATCCTTGGGAGTAAATTGGTCTGAAAGTCTTTGAATTCTATAACCTTATAAAGCTCTCCTGCTTTGCTCCTCTGTAAGAAATGTGCCAGAGAACAATGGGATTCACACAGATGCATTTGAGCGAGTTGAGAGAAGAATCTGTAGAATGTGCTGGATTTTGCCATGTGTTTTGGCTGATGACAACCTATCTGTTTCTGACTGAAAAAAAACTGAATCCCCTCCTGTAAAATTGCCAAGCTCTGCAGTGAGACATCTCGCTGATGTCAGCACTGCCAAAGGCATGACAAAGCCTCAAGATTCCTAGTTTACTACACATGTATTTTAAAGCCAGATTCTTCCATCTGGGTACTCAAAAATGTGGGAGAATGGAGCAAAAATGTCTTCCTTCTAGTGAGTGACTTAGAATCTCACTAGTGAGATAAAATCCTTCACCTTGTTTTCACTTTTAAAGGTGTTAAATGTTCATGAAAGTTGGCAGGCACTTTTCTCCAAAGCCTGCTCCAGTCAAAACAGGGAAGCTGTGCTTTTCAGAATACACAAAATGTGATACTTCTTAGTGTACTAAAGCTCATCCTTAGTCTTAAATTCTCACTTGTCCATTCTCTCTGCTCCATACAAAGTACTGGGAAGAACTTTCCCTCCCTGCCCCGACTCCATGTTCATAACAAGCATTTGTGGAGAAAGCCCTGGTGCTAGAGATCAGCACTTTTTTCTCAGCTACCTCCCTGTAATTTTACCAATAAAGGGCACATCTATGTTGTGTGTTCAAAACACTGCCGAGTATAGTCCATAACTGAGTCTTGAATGTATTGAGGGAAACTACAAATACAGACCATCTGCTTTCTGCAGGAGTGTGTCTGACCTGACCTAGAGCTGTGTTTCTCAATGGGCTGGCTAACAGGCTTGTCTGTTCTGAATTTTAGCAAATCAAAGACATTTGTGAAAATATAAAATGAAATAAATATGGACATAAAGAAATATTTCTTTTGCAATTACTTCTTACAACCATGTGGATTACAAAGGATTTGTGGTGATGGGCAAGCTTCTCGTGTGAAAGGCTCCACCAGCATTTCCCAAATTAAATTAGGACTGTAACTTGTGCCAGTGAGCAGGTTGCCTAGAAAAGCTAGGCAGTCTCCATCCTTGAAGTTACTCATATTCAGAATAGGTAAGCAGCTGAACGATCTGGTCTGACCTTATAGCTGATCCTGCTTTGAGTAGAAGGTATAAAGACATTCCTGAATATATTTGAGACCATCCTGGATCTTGGTTTTATACTTTCAGTTATCAAAGACCATTCTTCACAAAAAATAACATTATTGACTTAAACTCCAATCAGAGGAAAAAGAACTGAATTTGTCTTTCAGGATTCAAATCAGAAATGATCCTACTTGGATTTAAACCCTGAGTCTTAGATCATAAACTATAGCTGGGTATGATTTTTAGAAATTATTTTTAATGATGACTTTTAGCGGAAAAAGAAAACCTTCCCTGCACTCTTTTGAATTTGGCTTCTAAAATCTTAAATTTAACTGCTCACGCTGTCAGACTTAGACTTCAACTGCAACCTTAACTGAAACTGAGCAGGGATTCTGACACTTAAACAGTTTGAATAGTATGTTATTTAATGTAGTTTGGGCCATGAGAAAAGATGCTTTTGAAAGAAATCCAACTTTATTCTTTTTTTTCTTTGGAATTATAATGAATATCAATGAACAAAATATCAGTCACAAATTCACAGAATGGTGGTGGTAAGAAGGGACCTCTAGAGATCACCCAATCCAATCCCCTGCTAGAGCAGGTTCCCCTAGATCAGGTCACACAGGAACATGTCCAGGTGGGTTTGAAACTTCCAGAGAAGGAGCGTCCACACCATCCCTGGGCAGCCTCTGCCAGGGCTTCCTCACCCTCAGAGGAAAGAAGGTTTTTCTCATCTTCAAGTGGAACTTCCTGTGTTCCTGCTTGTGCCCATTACCCTTTTGTCCTATCACTGAGCTCCACAGAAAAAAAAAAAAACTGGCCTCATTTCCTCAACATCTACCTTTTAGGTTTTTATAAGTGTTGATGAGGTCCCTACTCAGTCTCCTCAGGCTAAACAGCCCCAGATCTCACAGCCTTTCTTTCTTAGAGAGATGCTTCCGTCCCCTAATCTTTGTAGCCTTCTCTGGACATCTTTGATGTTCATTATACTCAGGCTCCATTGTGAGCTGTGTGCAGTTCACACACCAGATGCACTGATACATAGTCAGGTTAGAGGAGACTTGTTAGCTGATTGGCAGTACAGTGTGGTGGTGAGAACATGGCATTGAGCCACAGGGATGGAGTCTTGAGCTTCACATAAATTCATTGTGTAATTTTGTCTGTATAAGCATTAATAATACTGGGAGATCTGCAGTAAAAGAGAGACATCCAAGTTAAGCAATGTCTTCTTTTAAATGGTTGACTGGTCCCAAAATGTCCATCTTGAGCTCTTCTCTATTGTTATGATTAGCTCTCTTAAATAAGCAGCTTCATTAGCTGAGTGATCTCTCTAGGGAGATTTTGAAACATGTTTCTGCTCCAAAACCAAAATGGGCTGATGTGACACTGAGCTAATGATTTATAGCAGACAACGTGCCAGATTAAAGTGAACTTCTGTTGCTAAAGCTCTATTAAATGAGCTTAATGTAAGACAGAACAAGGTAGAGCCCTCACGCTACAGTGATAACAGAATATTCATTCCTTTCATGCCATTTATTGCATGTATATGGGTAAATGTATCAAATTTATGATTCTGAACGTTTTAGCTTTGTGACAGAAATACCCCAACCTGTAACCACTTTTGAAAAAGGAACTTGGTTTTCATACCGGGTGTAGCTGGATAGTATGGCAAAGAGTTGAAAGAATAACAAGAGTATTTGACAAGGAGAATGTGGCACTAGAGAATAAGGCTGTTTTGCAGCTGTGCCACAAGCTTCCTTCATGTTTTTAGGCAGTTGCTTCATTTCTCCATGCCCAGAACCTGCTTCTGCAGAGGAGTTGGACTAGATGATCTCTAGAGGTCCCTTCCAACCCCTACCATTCTATAATTCTACGATTCTATGATCAGTGTTTGGTGAATTCTTTAGGTATAAGTGATGTCTTTAACTTTTTTTTTTTTAAAAATACAGAAGTAAAAGCACTGATATTACATACCTGGGGGCTGCTTTTGATCAACCTTCTTTGTCTTTTAGAAATCTTTTAGATCTGTATTGTTCCTGGCGGTATTGTATATATTTTTTTTTAAGAAACCTCATATTGATTAGTGATCTATATTGTAGGTATATGCAGAAGAATAAGAGCGATATTATTATACCTTGAGAAGGCTTAAGTTGTTTGTTATTATGTTTTTATTGCTCTGAGCATTTGTGAACATACTATGGACTGCATCCTCATGCACTCTTGGAGCATGATAAACCAAGTACTTAGGGACATGTATGTTGCACATTGCATGTTGCACACAGACATGCAAGTAGTACAATGTGAATTCACTAATACCTGCTTCTCTGCCTGAGGTTACAGTTCCCTACTCGAATGGGGACAGAAAAGTTCTTTTCTGTGAGGAAACTTGTTACTGTGACTTGAGCAGAATCTGTATGAGCAAGTCTTTACAAGCAAAAATGAGAAAAGTTTAGCTTGATAACGAGATCTGATCATTTCTAACTCAACTAGTCACTGAATATAGCAGTAGGATTATTAGTTGCTTATATGAAGGTCTTGGTTCTGATTCAACAAGCAACATATACGCATGCTATATTAGCATAAGTTCTTTGCATCGAAAGTCTGTTATAATGAAAAGCAGCAGCACAACCAACAGTTCAGAGGGGCACTATTGGCATTTTTTTGTGAAAGCCTGAGAAATCACACAGAGTAAGCCCAGCAGTGGTCAGAAACTGTGTTCTCACTTCAGTAAAGCAAATGCAGACATCTGTGAATCAGACGGTGAAGCGGAACAACCGTACACAGCACCTCTGCAGAGAATACTGCAGCTCAGGAGTGCTAAAGTGAATGCTTCTGAAGCTTTGACTTCATTTGAGAAGCGTCAGATTATATCTTGCAATTACCATGTGATTCCCAGTTTACAGTCAGGGTCAAGAATGCAGTGAACTTCCTAAGGATATGTGGGTGGACTTGATCTCTAACCTTTAGCCTTTTAAATTCCTCTGGATTGCTGGAGGATTTTTGTCTCCAGTTTTATGGTTAAAGGGCAGCTAGACTGGTGGTTAAGGAAGAGATGTCTTATACTGTTGTCGATGCTGCTACTGTAGTGTAACAACACTGGTGAAGCCTCCACTGTCAGCCTCTCCACTAATGCTTGGTGGCAAAACTCTGCAGCTTTAGCAGAGCTAAATTTTCCTATCAAGTTAACAATGCATACAGTAATAACATCTTATGTTGTCATATGCATCAGTGCTGGTACACTGATCCAAATTTATTCCTTAAAGAGCCATTTGGTTTCAATATCATTTCTATTGGGAGAAGTTCCAGTAGAACTCCCTGCTTAGTTATTTTTCCTGATACTTACCTTCACTTTTCTTTTGATAAAGAAAAGAATTTTCTCACAACAACATTCCTGTATTTCACCAGTTTTTAAATGCAAAGAATGTCTTATTAGAAAGAAATTACTCCTCACATCTCCTGCATAGGAACATGAGGTTCCTAGGACCCAAACTCACCATGATGGAGACTTGGAATTGGATGATAGTCTTACTGGGGAAAGTCCTAAAATTCATTCTGCCTTTCAATAGGCAGGTATCAGAGCTCTAATTCAATCAGTTACCAAACCAGATGCCTAATGTGTAGCACATGAGTAATCTGAATATCTTGTTGACTCAGGGACCGGAGCAGATGGTTTAGAAAAAGGGCTCCTGAGAATGCATTATATATTTGTTTGTTCCATTAGGCCTGTGGCAGAAGGAGATGTTCTCGTGCTGAGGGCATTTGCGTGGGAGTGGTGAGCTCTGGTTTCATTCTTGGCTCCATTCTCCTGCATGTCCTTGGGCAAGGTCATTGTACCCTTTCATGCCTTAGTTACCCCAACTAGTAAAGTGGGAACAACAGCAAGAAGCAGTACTCAGGGCCTCAAAGATTTGTGAGCTACTTTATACACAGGTGTCAAAAGGGCAGTTTTAAAATAACTTAGTTTTAGGCCAGAGTTGTTGGTGGGGGCAATATGGGGAGGGATCACACTTTGAGGAGGCTACCAGCATACACGGTGTGTATTATAGGTGAATTTCAAACTCTGGTCCCCTGAGCCAGCTAACCTCGTCCTTGTGGCTTTGGCTCTGCTGGGTTGGCTGTTTCATTATGGGAAAATTTCAATTCATTGCAGCTTGTCTTGTGTTATTTTGTGGGAGAACACGGGCCTTCTTTTCTAGTTTAATTTTATCCTAAACCTGTTTTACACCAATATCCAGAAGGGTGTTAATGGTTGTTACAGGGTGTTAAGGGGTAATAATATCTCTACTTGGAGTACTCCTCTCCTTTGGAAAAAAAAGCCGCAGGGCATAGTTTTCCAGGCAAAGCAGAGAGGTCTGCCATGACCCCAAGCCTTGTCAGCAATAATGCCGAGTTCAGTTATGACCTTTTATGGTTTCGCTTTTCTCCTGCTGATGAATTTCAAATGAAGGCTTTGCCAGTGCTGTCGGCATGGACAGTGTTCAACTGGCTTTTGCAGCATATTAAATACCTTCCCTGGCTAAACAGCTTGTGGAATGGAATTAAATTGTTTCTTTCTGTCTGTTCTTTATCTGGCAGACAAATATCACAATAGCTAATAATAGTGTTATACAGTAATATGATAACTGGATTTAGAAAGAAACCAAATCAATTTTGGGAACAGATACATTTCTTCTGTGCTGTCTCTGTGTGTAAAAGAAAAACAACTTTTTTTCAGAGGCTTTAGTTATAATGTTCTCAGTTTTGAGAGGCTTTCTCCTGGAACAAAGTTGCAGCTTAAGAGCCCACTAGAGCCCTGCAAACTCACAGTATGCATCAAGCTCTCTCGCTTTGCTTTGGCTCAGCCTGACCCTCACATCGAGTAGGAGAGCAATTTCCATTTCCCCGCACTCAGAGTTAGATAAGGAGCTTGCTGCCTTTTTTGGTCTCCTGGAAGGGTGCTTGTGTTTCATGGACTCGGTAAACTGAGCAATGTGGAGATGGCAGTAAGATCTGGAGAGCACAGTTTCATGTTATGTGGGTGTCCTGTATGAGCTGTGGGTCCACCACCTGTGCAGAAAGAGATAAAGTTCTTTCCCTTATCAGGAGGAATTTTAGGTTACCCACCACTGAAAAAAGGCAAGGATCTCCTGTCAGATTTATCTTATAAATAGCAATGATTTAAAGGCTGAAAATGCGTATACTTCTCAGAGGGTGCAAATACAAATGAATTAGGCTGCACATCAAAACCTGTGTACCAAAATATTTCTGAGAATTTGTCTGAGGAAGGAGTGCAGATGAATTCAATATGGGAGCAAGTAAGAAGTGCATGTTTCAACCCTGGTAGGGTCTTAAATGTGTCTTATACATTTAATGTGAAGTCAGCTTGTGACTTTATCATCTGCCCTAAGGAACACATACCACAAAGAATAAACTGAAATCAGACCTCTTTGCTCTGGTGTACCAGTAATTTATGTCTCCCTTTGTTCGGAAGAAGAGGCTTTTTTAAATCTGTACCTAGTTTGGTGGAGCACAAAGGAAGGAACGCAGTAGTTTCCTCTGTGCCACCAGTGTCAGTGACTTTATGCAGTCTGTGCTGCTGGGCAGAACAGTCCCCAAGGCAGGCCTAAAGTCAAATTAGCTTTTTTTCCCACTCCTTTGCCTGCCACTAGGCTTTGGGAGGCAGCTGGGGCAACCCTACTGATATTCCTGAAGAGCTTACATAGGGAGCTTTGTGCTTAGCCTTAGCATTTAACTGTCCAAACTCCAACCATCTTGTTAGCTTCTGCAGTCAAAATATTAGTAAAATGAGGGTGATCATTCGTTCTAGTAAAAAAGGTGTAAGTACTATCTGCTACAAAGCAGATGGAGTTTGTAGGATTCTGCTCAAATTCAACAGGACTGTGTGGATTTGACCATGGCAATCTAGAATAATACCAAGTGTAGCTAAGTCTTCATTTGGTGTTATATGCAAGCTATAAGTTAGTCAAGACTGGAGTATCCCTAGTTTTATATAATTAAGACATCTTATGTTTGAGAATATATATGTGTTTTCCTTCATTGCATATAATAGTGAAAGTTAAGAGTTCAATATTTTGAATTCGTTGTTTCCCCTATAGAAATGTTCGCAAGGAGCAGTGTGTTTTAGGATGCACTCTCTTCATTCTAGTTCATGTGTTGGCTTGTGGCTATGGTGTGGTTCATAACTGGAGGAGCAAAATTGTGGTTCAATGAAGCCTATATATACCCTCATAACAGGAGGTTAAGGATGAAGTATGTTTGTGTGTGTAAATGACTGCATGGGACATACAGATGAAATATTGAAGATAGGCAGCTCAAGGACATTAATGGTGTTACTAAAGACTATAACAGGAGGACAAAATAGAGATTTGTGCTTGATTTCCACACCCTCCCCAACCTACTAGATATTTTTATTGGCAGCAGCTAGTTGTACTGATTGAGATCTCATATTCCAGAAGGAAATGTAGTTTGGCAAAATATCTTAGCTTTCAATATAGACAGCTGAATAAAGAGGGACCTTTAAAATCCACATAGAATAAACTATTGAGAAACAAAGCAGACCGATGGAGAGACTATCTGCAAATTCTCTAGATGTGCAGAGCTGTAGAATACCATGCAGTCTGATATCAAATAATTTTAACATGGTAAAATGGTACACATACATCTGTCATATTAAGAAAGAGCAAAGATTAGGCTTTCCTTCTTGTTTATAATCTCACATAACAGCTACTACTCTGGTATTTATACATTGAGCAGACCTGCAAGCAGTGTCACATGGCAGACTTCAAACAAAAACGTGTACCTTTCTGGCTCAAGAGTCCAGCCAGGGTTGCAGGTTTTTGTCTTTGCCCACTGGAAAAAAAAATTATTAGGCAAGTAGAAATATTCCCAAGACTGGCAGATACTAGTCTAAAGCCACGTAACATTTTCTTTACTGCTGATGTCCCCTTGGCCATGAATGTTCTCTCTCCACTGCTCACATACCTCAGTGTTGCTTCTGTAAACTCTGCTAGCCAAATGAATTGCAGCTATCTAGGTGAGTCATGGAAAGAGAGATCACTAAGGTAACTGTGGCCTAGGCAACTGATAAATCACATCCAGCATTTCATTTGGAATCAGAAGTGTATTGAAAGTCAGCAAAGAGAAACTGCATTTTCATGTCCTGCATGAGAAGCATGTTACTGTGCTCTGCAAACGCTGAATCATACACATTCTTACCTCCTTCAGCTTAAAATTCAGTGCAGAGCATTAGACCAATTTATCAATTTCTTCTCTTTTTTTTTTCTAAATGATTTTGCTATGTGCACAGCAGATGTCAGAGAATCTGCACTACTTTGACAAACTCAAACAGATGCCTCTGTAAGGTGATAGACTACTGGCTTAGCTTTGTCTTCAAAGTATCTTCCTCTTGCTATCAGCAACTACTCTGTTCTGTTTGGATTTAGGATAAGTCAGCTGTTACTTATCCAGTTTCTTCTGTCTGCCTCTTGAGATGATGCAATGATGATTATATAGGAGGAAAACAAGATACAGGGCTGAACATTCTTCTTCTGTACAGATATTGAAGAGGACAGAGGCAGCCTCATTCCCTACAAGGTCTGCATGGATAAGTTGTAGTGAAAGGATGGTATCACTGCTGTTTGGTTGAAGTCATACTACCCATATGTATGGGTACCATACTACCCATACCCGTGTATGCCATACAACCAGGTCTCTGGTGACTGCTGTAGTATTGTATGAGGGACTGCATATTGAGAATGGTGTGACCATTGAGTTTTCACACCTTGCAGCTCCAAGGAGACTGGGCCCAGGACCAGTACAGGAAAGAGAGATGCTGCCATTGTAGCATCAAGAGATCAAGAGTAATTTCTCATCTTTATTACAATTTCTTCTTCTAATCTTGATAAATCATTTAACTCCTTCGTGATTCACTTAAATGATATCTACTCTATAAATTTATAGCATCATAGAATCACAGAATGGTAGGGGTTGGAAGGGACCTTTAGAGATCATACAGTCCAACCCCCTGCCAAAGCAAATCCATCTAGATCAAGTCACACAGGAATGTGTCCAGGTAGGTTTTGAAAGCCTCCAGAGGACACAACTCCACACCCTCCCTGGGCAGCCTGTGCCAGGGCTCCCTCACCTCAACAGTAAAATAGTTTTCTCTTCTGTTATAATGGAACTTTTTGTGTTCCAGCTTCATCCCATTACCCCTTGTCATGTTGCTAGATATCATAGAAAAAAAGGGATGCCCCAACCTCCTGACATCCAACATTTAGATACTTATAAATATTAATGAAATCCTCCCTCAGTCTTCTCCAGACTAAACAGCCCTGTTCCCGCAGCCTTTCTGCATAAGGAAGATGCTCCAGTCCCCTGATCATCTTGGTGACCCTGTGCTGGACTCTCTCCAGCAGTTCCCTGTCTCTCTTGAGCTGGGAAGCCCAGAACTGGACAGAGGACTCCAGATGAGGCCTCACCAGGGCAGATTAGAGGGGGAGCAGAACCTCTCTCAACCTGCTGGACACACTCTTCTTCCTTGTTAATAATCTCATTTAGCAATCTCCTTTTTTGTTGTTAAATTCATGCTTGTTAATCATCTCTTTTAGTCCAATAGAAAATGAGGTGAGTAAAGTGTGACAACTGAGCAAGGTAATAAGCTGTTCCAGAGGTTAAGGACATCTGGTCTCTGACACTGTGTTTAACAAGAGATAGACTGTATAATGATGACTCCTAGTGGAATGGTGTTTTAAGTATTGCCAAAATGAATAAAGATATTCTGTATCCTAGCAGTCTTTTTCAATTCTGCTTGGACATTCTTATGCTGAATGCACTGGCAAACCCTTGTCCATCTTTCTTCCTTTCTCCCAGTCTTTTCCTTCATACTGAACAAGTTATATTTATATATCTTCTAGTGTGTTTAAGTTGTGGAACGAGATGAATTTTGCATCACAACTGAACTAAAAGAAATTACAGAAGTTCTTTTCAGGTTTTTTTTTGTTGACAGAACTTGCATTCTTCCAAATAGTGAACTGATATTTAACTGTCTTGATCAGACTAGACTACTCTATTTGCCCTCTCTATGAATAGAACCACAGCAATCAAAGAAGAGATTCCTCTGTCCAAGAACTGAAGTCATATTTGTGGCAAACTGTGGATAGTTCTGTCTGCTCAGTATTTTCCTAGGAATGATAATTTGAGTATGGAGGGATAACTGATACATTCTACCACAGTAAGGCTTTGATCAATGTCCACAGCAGTTTTCCCCAACACTTGGATGTCTTATTGCTGAGAAAGTGAATGTCTTTTTTGGCTGGTTCGCCCCAGCTCTGCCTTTCTTAAGGAGAAAACAATAATGTACATTAGCAGCTTTAACCAGCAAAATGAGACAGGATTGTATGAGTCCATGTCCAGTATAACCATTATTTGTAGCATCTCATGATTTCTATCTTTTTCTTTTCATCCTCTATCATTTTATCCCATCCTTTGATTTCTCATTCAACCTTTGGCCACTAGTTCATCCAGATCAACATCATAATTATTTTGTAGGTTTTGCTAGATTACTTCTGAGAGGATTTTTTTCCCAGAAGATATATTTGTTCCCTTTAAAGTCTTTTGAAGTGTTCAACTTCCATAATTATTTTCTAAATCAGCATTTTTCTTGTAAAGTCAATGTTTTTCTTAGGAAAAGATTACTTTCAAAAAATGTGTAATCATTCAACTTCATTTTGAGAAAGTCATATAACTGCAAAAGTTTTGTGTTGTGTTGGATATTTGCATAGTTCACTACTCCTCTACACACCTGATTGTGGCGATCTTGGATCTATTCATGCAAATAAGGACTGTGGGAGCAAACCTCTAACTGAGAAAAAACAGAAGTTTCTATCATTCATCTCCTCAAAAATGTCCAAAATGCACATGAGATTTTAATAATCTGTGTTTAAATTAGGTATTCCAAGTTTAATTCCTTTTTACCAAAAAGTACACTAGGCTTGCAAAAACTGCACAGAACTTAAATTGTTCACTAAATTCTTAACAGACAAAGTTGTCACCCTTCAAGTTCTGTGTTTCTGTGCTAACAGATTGGTTTTAGTATCTCTGCTACTCTGATATAGTAGGATGAGTGGCACATTCTGAGGCTCTGAAAGCTTAGTAGTGTCCTTGAAGTTTGGAAGCAGATGAAGGGAGCTGGAGAAAGAGCATCACAGTTGTGGTGAGGTGACTGTCACCTCTAAGGATGTTCATCAAAGAGTGGTTTGCGCTGTTGTGGGAAATTTGATTTCAGTACTTGCAGCCATAGCTGTGACTGGTTTTAATCTTCATAGTTTCTGTCATGACAGCTGTGAAGGGCACTAGGCTTCAGATGGCTTAGCAAAATGCCCATGAAACTGAGGAACTGGCATCTATGTTAACTCAGGTATATCTGCCTGTGCTCCACTTGTTCCTGTAGTATGAACCTCTGCAGCATGAAAGAGCGAAGTAGGAACAGCATGATCTAAATCAAACAATGGCATGGCAAGAAAAAGCTTGTTAGCTAGTACCAGTAATAGCCTAATGTAAGTCCTACCTCTTACCCTCATGCTAGATTTCATCTGATGTGCTTTGCATATGTTTCTGCAGACAAACCAGACCCACCTGCCGGAACACCTTGTGCATCAGATGTACGGAGTTCTTCCCTCACTCTCTCTTGGTACGGTTCCTCTTACGATGGTGGAAGCGCAGTGCAGTCCTACACCGTGGAGATCTGGAACTCAGTGGATAACAAATGGACAGATCTCACTACCTGCCGCAGCACGTCTTTCAATGTGCAGGACCTGCAGACGGACCGGGAGTATAAATTCCGAGTGCGAGCTGCTAACGTGTACGGCATCAGCGAGCCCAGTCAAGAATCTGAGCTGGTGAAAGTTGGAGAGAAACAGGAAGGTTAGTTTTTAAAGGAGAAGGAAACAAAAAAGAACCTAAATTCAATTGAACAATATCTTAGCAGTTCTCCAGTGAGGTTAGGCAGCTGCACACATTGCTTCACATGTGCCTCCGTGTAATGGGTGCTTATGCTGACTGTAAGTTTGCTGAACTCCTTTCACAGACTTCATGTGGGTGTTGGTGTATGTAAGTTTTGCATGCAAGTTTTGTATGTAAGTTTTGCAAGTTTTTGGATCCCAAAACCCTGCCTTGTGAAAGCAAGCAGCAATTCTGGCTTGCTGTGTGATGAGTGCTGACTGACAGAATTCCGTAGTTCAGTGCACAGGCAATGAGAGATGAAACTTTTCACACATAAATTATACATTCAGACCATGCCCAGTTGAAAAATAGTGTTTTGTGGCTTACCTGAAACACACCGAGGGATTCAAGACAGTTTATACTAGACACACTATGGAAAAACAAGCCATAAACTCTATCCCAATTTTCCTTTTGGAAAAATTAAATGTGTTTGCTGCTAGTCAAGCTCTGAATATGCAGCACATACTGAATTAGCCTCTCCTGTCTAGCTGTAGTTCCCATGCTTCAAATTCCAGCATAGTAAAACATCTCAGTCCTGTTTCCCCTAGTACACCAACCTTGTGAATTCGAGCCTGTCCGGCTTAGTCTGTTGGTTTTGCAGAATTTTAAGTGCTAAAAATATTTTTAGAGATTTTGATTACAATTGTATATACTTGTAAAAGTATTTTTCAGTATCCTTTGCCTTTTAGCTTTTGCTTAATTTCTTCTCAAAGGACTAATGGGAAGAGCTGGAACATGTTAGAAAATATTCAGAAATGGATACCAAAATTTTAAACACATAAAAATATCAGCATGAGTTTTTAAAAACAAATATTGAATGCATATTTTTGTACATACATCTGCCTCCTGTCTAATGACTACTTTGATAGTTATACCACACTGAAAACCTGGATCGGGAATAATGTTTATTGCTATTTTTCCAGTCTTCAAGGAGCTGACTGTGTATTTAAAAGACCTATGTCAAGCAAATGGGGCAACATTTTTGTCTGTAGTGTCCAGTGATAGGATGAGGGGTAATGGGCAAAAGCCAGAACAAAAGAAGTTCCACTTAAACTTATGGAAAAGCTATTGTTGAGGTGAGGGAGCCCTAGAACAGGCTGCCCATGGAGGATGTGGAGACTCCTTCTCTAGAGGTTTTCCAAACGTACTTGAGTGCGTCCCTGAATTACTTGATCTAGGTGGGCAGGGAAGTTGGACTGGCTGATCTTTAGAGGTCCCTTCCAACCTCTACCCTTCTGTGATTCTGTGTGTTATATCTCTCCCTCTGTACTTACGTATGCAGGCCATTGGAGTTTTAAGTGTCTCATATAATTTTTGTGATGATATCTTTTATTGCCACCAAGAGACAAAATGATAGCAAAGTGATGCAGCCATCTCACAACTGTGTAAACCTCTCAACAGACAGTTCCAGTAAAACATATTTATCTTCAAGTGATAAATTGCACTGCATTGTGATAAACCCCCATGCTCAAGCAAGTTCCCCTCAATCAGCTCACACAGGAACATGTCCAGGCAGGTTCTGGAAACTTCCAGAGCAGGAGACTCCACACCCTCCTTGGGCAGCCTGTGCCAGGGCTCCCTCACTCCCACAGGAAAGAAGATTTTCTTGTGTTCAAGTGGAACTTTCTGTGTTCCAGCTTTTGTCCATTGCCCCCTGTCCTGGCACCTGAAACAACAGAAAAAAAGTATCGCCCCATCCTCTTGACATACACCTTTTAAATACTTGTGTTAATGCGATCCCTCCTCAGTCTTTTCTCAGGTCCTGCAGCCTTCCCTCATTAAAAAAAAAAAAAAAGGTTAGAAAGCATATGAATCATTGAAACACATATAAAAAACAACAACAAAAAAGTTGTTTGGAGTGAAAAAAGAAAAAGTATTCTGTTTGCAGAAGTGTGGTTTATCAGTGTTCTCACTGCCAGGACTTCTAGATTTCAGTTCTTGATATAGCAGCTAGCATGGAGAAAGAGCAAGTCATATAAAGCATGACTTCTCAAGTGTGTGACTATAACTGGTGCTTTAATTAAAGGCAATGGAAAATGTATGTGTTCAGCACCTCAAAGTCAGGACTCTAAGCTGCCATCTATGTAAACACTTAGCTGAGTAACTAGGGATTTTCCACTGCTGACAGAAAGACTGATCACTAATTTTCATACTGAGGTTCCCAGTGTGTAAAATCTCAGTGAAGAAAGGCATGGCTAACTTTTCCCTGTGCATTTAAAGAAAATAACTACTTAAAGAAAGGTTGTAAGTCACAACAGATTAAAGTAGGCATTACCAAATCTGAGGAACATTTGGGACCATTGACTTGTGAGAAAGGTTTTAGCTCAACTACTCAGCATTTACCAAGCTCAGATATGATCTACTTATCTAATTAAAGCTTCCACTGGTGGGCCAAAATGTTTGTAGTTCATGGCTTTAATACTGTGTTGCTGCAGAACCGGGAACTGACTTCTCTGTCTAATCAGTATTTGGCAGACTTTAACTACTGGCAGCATGGTTGGGATCAGCTCCTTTATGTAGCCCTTAAAAGGGGAGGAAAATGTGATGTGCTCTATGCAAGTGTGGTTTCTAGCTGAGGAAGATCTGAGGACAGCCACCCGAGTGGGGAGGGCTTGCTTCCCTCTCTGCTCTTCTGGGAAATCACTGCAAAGCATCTAGTCGGTGCTGAGATGTACAAGGGTTGCAAGTCCAGAAAAAGGCTTTAGTAATGGATTATAGCTCCTTGATTGGCTTCGCTACCAGAATATAGATGCAGCATTATGTGTCAGTTATGAAAAGGTGATGCCCATGCATCAGACCAGCTATCTGCTCACACTGCACCTTTTTTCCCCTGTTTTCTTCTCATCCTCTGCATAAAACCCTGTACTCTAAAACACCTAACAGCATCCAGAGTACCTTGTTATTGTGTCATTACATAAATCTATTGACACATTGAGGATAAATCACTTGGTTACTTGCACTGTATGATGGCAAAGTGCAACTTCAGCAGCTAAAGGGAGAACTGTACAGGTCACTGTGTGATTGCCTTTGTAGTTTGTCAAATCACTCGTCATAGTCACAGGTCTTAGGAGCAAGCCCAAGCAGTGTAAGCAATATAACACAACTCTTTTCCTCTTATAGCTGCAGGCAGCACGGGGAACAGCACAGAATAAACAAGTGCTGCTGAGAGCACATGCACATGAAAATTAAAAATTAAAATCAAGAAAAAATTAAGATCAGGCCAGATTTACTGTCTCGTATGTCACTGGGCTTGCCAGCATCTCTGCCTGCCTTTGAGTATGCCTGCAGAACTGAGGCTTCATTTGGACTTCAGTGATTTCGAAATTCAGCCATGCTCAGGAAAATACCTGTTGTCCAAATTTTCTAGTTATCTTGAATCTGAAAAATCTGTCTGGATGCTTTGCAGGAAACCTTTTCATGTATAAACTTGCTTTACTTTTGGCTTTGCAATCCCAAAAATGCATAGAGAAGACAGAAAATGACTTGCCATTGAGCCAGAGGTTTGTTATTGATTTTAATATTTTAAATTTCTTTTCTATTACACTAAGACATTTCTAAGGTTATTTATTAGGTGACTTTGAGCAGATTCCATATGCTGGTGTTTCTATTAGGCAGGTAAAATATACAAGGACTGCAAACCGCATGATTTAATAAGAAATGGTGACCAGATTGTGATTGTGTAGGCAATAGTTACACAGAAGTGCTGTGAAAAGGTCTGAATTACAAAGTTAATGCACAAACTCCCAGACTGCTTTTCGCAGTTTAGCCATAGGGTCTACTGGTTGCTCATGTTACTGTAAGTAATTTGGCTATCTTATGTAAGTACCATATGCTATCTAATAAGTTATTCATGCCTTTTTATTTTCATCACAGAACTTAAAGAGGATGAAGTGGAGCTATCTGATGATGGTAAGGAGTTCATCTTTTAATCAGGATAAATGCAAAGCTGTTTTTTTTGCTTCATGCTTTATGGAGGTTTTAATCATGATCTTCAATACTTATTTGTAGAAGGGAAAGAAACAGAGGTCGAGTATCGGACAGTTACCATCAACACTGAACAAAAAGTTTCAGACGTCTATAACGTTGAAGAAAGACTGGGATCGTAAGTACTGTGTTGTGCTTTTCAAGACATGCAGTTTTCAGGGCTCCCAGTCAATTATAAAGATTATGTGCATTTGTTAGTTGATGGTGTCTTGCATTTTCAACATTCCAGCTGGGCTCCTCTATTGCAGTAAAAATAGATGTTAACATACGTTGGCCCCCACTCCTATTAATTGATAATTCTAAATAGGCACTACATGCATTTCTGGCAAGGAAAATGAAGCCCACAAAGAAATAAAGCTAGAAGATTCATCTGTTGTTCAGTGTTCTAAAAGCTTGGTTAAAAGAAAAAAAAAAGGTACACATTGTGTACTTGCACTTCCATTATATCCATTAGTGATAATAAGATTATCCTGCCCACAGGCTAGAATCGCTGTTGACAGCGGTCATAATCCCAAAAGCATTAATAGTATTGCTCAGTGAAGCTCAGTGATTAGTCTGGCTGTGTTTCTCAGTGCTCAAACTCGTGGTTAAGTGACTTGCATGCCACGATAATCTTTCAGTGTTTTGTGCTGCGGGTGGTGCTGAAGGCCAGGGGATCCTATATGCTGCTGTTAATAAATCTTGGTAAGTGTATCATAGAGGTAGAATTGTACTCATTCAGCAGTGTGAAATAATAGTATCAGATTCTGATTTCACCTATATCCTATACCTGAGATGTCTCCTGACTGCTGCCCCTTCAGGGTTGAGTGGCTGACAGAAGACTGCAGAAAGACTTGAGTCACACGAATTAGAGTCTGATAGGAGTTCATTTTTGGAACCTTGTTATATAAAACTCACTAATTGGAATAATGGAGTATCTCCAAATGTGGTATTCATTCAGAAGTTCTTGCAGATTGCTCTGCACAAAATCAATACAGAACAGTACTTGATATGAAGACGTTTATGGTTCATAATGGAGTGGTTGTGCTGGAGTATTTAGTAAAATGTTGCTATTGGTGGTGACCCCTACATTGCAAAAATGTTTTATGAAAATAGTTATATATTTTCAGGGGGAAATTTGGACAAGTCTTTAGGCTTGTTGAAAAGAAGACTGGAAAAGTTTGGGCAGGAAAATTTTTCAAAGCGTATTCTGCTAAGGAAAAAGAAAACATAAGGGATGAAATCAGCATCATGAACTGTCTACATCATCCAAAACTTGTCCAATGTGTAGATGCCTTTGAAGAAAAAGCCAACATCGTTATGGTCTTGGAAATGTAAGTATAAAGCAGATCACACTAACAAAGCTAATAATGTTGAAAATAATTGTGCATATAAAAGTAGCAACTTACCCAGCTTTGGGACTCTCAAAACTTCAGGATCTGTGAGGCCTGGATCACTCTCACATCTTGCAAGTTTTTCCAATTTGTTTAAACTCTGCAAGTGAATCTGTGTTGTATTTCTTAAAAATCACTGCAGATGTGTTAGTCTTTATTGTGTAGCTTGCTTGTTGTTTAATCAAGTACATGTGGTACTTTTCTGCAGCTCACACTTCAATTGACAACTTGGGAGGGGAGAGAGGAAAAAAAAGTTAGCTGAAATTGAGGCTTACATTTAGAACCAGAAATGCTTTTAAGGAGGAAAAAAAAATCTTGTCTTTTTCCTTAGGCAATTCTAAACATATATTGAAAAAGCTTGTGTCAATTTTCACTGCGACACTGATTAGTTGTCTCTTGCAGAGAATTGAATGTTGGTGCACAACAGATAGTAGGAGAGAAAGATATGCCTCAGAATGCAAACATCTAAGCTACACTCGAACAAAACATTTGTATTAGCAACAGGACAAGGGGTAATGGGATGAAGCTGGAACACAAAAACTTCCACTTAAATATAAGAAAAAATTATCTCACTGTGAGGGCGATGGAGAAGTGGAACAGGCTGCCCAGAGGGGTTGTGGAGTCTCCTTCCTTGGAGGTCTTCAAGACTTGACTGGATACGTTCCTATGTGACCTGATCTAGTTGCACCTGCTTCTGCAGGGGTGTTGGACTAGATGATCTCTAAAAGTCTCTTCCAATCTCTACCATTCTATGATTCTATGATTTCCTTGAAAAAAAATATCACTCACGGAAATTTATACTCTTAGACAGATATTGGGAATGCTTTAGTATTCATCAAGTGCTTACATCCAGTTTTTGTGTTTTTAAGAGGCCTTAAAGGATTAGTGTGGTGTGTTTTTCCTGCAAGGTAAATACTCTAATTGCAAAACATCTCCTTATAATAAGGGAGTGCTGTCTAAAAGGTCTCCACACGTGATCACAGTGAAGCTTCTAAATCTAAATCAGTTGATGCAGAAAGATTGGTTATACTGACTGTTTCCCCCCAAAAAACTAATTAAACATGAATCAACCTCCCCCTAATGTCAATACACAGGTTCACCGTGATGGTCCAGGTGTAGCAGTTGTAGAATGAAATTTCTCTTTTGCCTGAAAGTCATTGCACTCTTCATCCAAAGCTTATGGATTATGTAAAGCTGAATTTGAAGACAGCCTCTGTTGCTGTCTTTCATGTGCTCTCTGCTGCAAGAAGGAGCAGCAGGATTTTTTGCTGTCTGGAAGTGCTGAATAAGAGAAATTGCTATAAGCAAAAGAGACTATATGTCTGTTTTGCTTGCTTGGCACTTGCCTAGGTTATGTGCAAACTACTATTGTACTGGAACTTATGTGCAAGGAGGTGGTTTTATTTTTAGGTTCAGCAGTTGAGCAAGCTGAGGGTAAAGAAAGTGAGCCCTACTTAGTTTGGAATTAGGAGCTGGCAGACCTAATGGAAAACAAGGAAATGTATAAAGAGTTTTGAATAGCATATAGCTTTACACTCCATTAGTTCCCCCCTGCCAGCAAACAGGGTTTACTTTTTAAAAATACAGAAAAGTGCAATGAAATTTAAAGTAATTTTGTTAACCAGTTGAATTAGCAAGAGATTCTAGTTTGGGGTGGCCACCTTTTCTGGCTTTTGAACCCTCACCTTGAACTTTCCGTTGCATCAAGAGGCAAAGAAGGAAGGGTTCTCAGAGCAGGATGCAGGCGAACAGGAACAGGCTGTCCCTGCTCTGGAGCAAGTCTGGGCAGCGAGATGCTTGTGTGACATCCTCATGTCAGATGACTCAGTAGCCTCTATACTGGCATGTTACCCAGCTGACACAGTTGCAGCATGGAAACTGCACCTGTATTGTTAGACAGCCACTGATGGATCATTTCTGATTTAGCTATTAAGCTAAAACTCCTTTGCATGTTGAAAAATGTTATGGGAAATACTTAGAATCATAGAATGGTAGGGTTGGAAGGGACCTTTAGAGATCATGTAGTCCAATCCTCCTGCAGAAGCAGGTGCACCTAGATCAGGCTGCTTAAGAACATGTCCAGTCAGGTCTTGAAGACCACCAAGGATGGAGACTCCACAACCCCTCTGGGAAGTCTGTGCCAGGGCTCCATCGCCCTCACAGTGAAATATTTTTTCTTATAATTTAGGGGAACTTTTTGTGTTCTGGCTTCATCCCGTTACCCCTTGTCCTGTTGCTAGCTACTATACAAAAAAGGGATGCCCCAACCTCCTGATACCCACCATTTAGATATTTGTAAATGTTAATAAGATCTCCCCTCAGTCTCCTGTTCTCTAGACTAAACAGCCCCAATTCCTGCAGCCTTTCCTCTTGTGAAAGATGTTCCAGTCAAAATTTCAAAACTTCTTAGTATCCAAGATGTTCTCTTTATTCCTATCAGAGTCTAAAAGCATGGATTACAAATAAATCAAGGTCACTTACCATCAGTCTCTTTTGAAACCATATTTAACAGTGACTGGACTTCAGCAGCTCTCCCTCCACTCATATTAGAGCTATTGATCAGGAGCATCTTTAGATTTTTCTTCCTGATACTCAACCTAAATTTTTCATTTTACTCCCACGTTTTTCTTATAACTTTTTAATCTTCACATTCTCCCCTTTTAGAGTTTGTCATATCACTAAATTATATGGTTTGATTTAATATTTATCATAAATCCAGATTTTTTTAATTGTTCATTTAAAATCTGACTCTCCAATTATTCAAATCACTTGATGTGCTCTTCCCTGGAAGCAGCATCTGTCCCCCCTACCAACCCCTCTCCCCAACCCCAATCTACCATTTTCTGGAAGTCAGGGAAAATTCTCAGGTATTTCCTTTTCCAATGCAGTGATGGACTTTCACTGAGCATCTCATTGCAAAAAAAAAAACCAAACCACAAACTGAAAAAGGGTAGCATGTTGTGAATGGCATTCAGCTCCCAGTGCTTAAAGTATTTGCATATTTCAGATAGTCTATTTTGATGGAGATCAGAAGAGCATTGTACTGTAAGATTATGAAGGAAAATTTCCATTCATTTGGTGTGATTTAAGTTAGCATGAGTCACCGAGGTTTACTCTTTTTTCAAAGGGAGCTGAGTTAACTGTTTCCCTGGGCAGCTCCAAAGTAGATTCTTCTTCCTCCAGGACCAAAATCTTATAATAAACTAGGACTCCATAGACAGAAATATCTTCCTCTGTGACCTCATCTAGAGAAGACTGAAAAGAGGACAATCCAGAATGCAGAGAGATTTAGATTCTGAAATAGTTGTGACTGTTTGAAGAGAGCTGACTTCTTCTGTGTACATGTAGAACCCGAATCTGCATCAGTTTAATTCAGCTTCCCAACCTGGTAAAAATGAAACTGGATTTGGCTCAGGATAGACATGCAAAAAAGATGCATGCTATAAATGCAAGTTCAGTTTAATAACATTATCAGAGTGTCTGGAGGTCCCACGGCAAAACCAACACGCAGATGTATTAACAGTATTTAATTTCCAAACAATATACTAAAAAGTAGAGCTTGAGACAATGGTAAATTCCTGAAAGAAAATCACTTTAGAGATCTGAAAACTATGACACTTTTAGGGTAAAAATAACTCATCATTTTCTGTATTAAACAGTCAAAAAAAACAACTGGTACTTTTTAGTACTAGATTGGTTATCATTTGGAATTGCAGAGTGCTCCAAATCTAAACAGTTTGCATGCAGATATTTTCATAAACATCTCCCTAGTGGTTAGAGTCTTACTGAAGTACGAAAATACTCAATCCTTGACTTACCAGAGCTGTTTATTCAACAGCTGTAGCCATATTACTGGCTTTATGTTATGAATGTGCTGTAATCCAACATCAGCTCTCAGTTTGTCAAGCATATGCTATTCCTACCACTCTCATGTTAATAGGAAACTGCGGTAGCATTTCTAATGATATCTTTTCTGAAATCTTATAGCCAAAGTAATGAATGGGTCCAGAACTCCAGATGTTTCAATTTCTGTTCAGTACATGGGGGATATCACCATACATCTGACAACCTGCAAACATAGCAAGGCCAGTTTTGAGTTGCATGTTTGCTTTCTGTAACTGAAACGTGCAATTACATTTGGCAATAAGCGTGAATGCTGCAAAACATTAAGCCATATAAAGACCATGGAGCCTTTAATTTAGAACAGATTTCAAAAAGCAAAGCTGTTCTCCACCATTTGCCCCTTTGTATATAGGTCATTCATCCACCTCATACCAAAAAAAAAAAGGCATTTTCCCATCTTTGGATGTAAGGAGAGAAACCCATTGAGATAAACTCTGAATTAAAAAAACCCAGCCCAACAAACAAACCACAAAGGCAAAAGAAGCCACAGCTTATATTATGCTTTATTAAAGCTAAGTTTAAAATGTTCCACTTAAGTTCCACAAACAGTTCAATCCAGGAGATTCTGCCCTGGAAAGACCAATTATTTCACAGCTTAAATAAGCATAATAGTGGAATTGATCCTACAGGGAGTGTGATGATGGCTCAGCTAAAAATACCAGCACTGAAAGACTTGTGGGTTTTATCCTTGTCCTATCATAGCTAAGGAGGAAATTCCCTCTGAGCTCACTTGGCTCAGTAATTTACTCCTTGAGTTTTGCATTCCAATTAAGTATATGGTTTGAATTCTTCCTTCTTCAGCATTTCTTTGCCACTCTCAATCTCTCTTCCCAAATTTTTTACCATCTGCTAGAAGCTTTGTCCTTTTTCCCTGGGACCTATCCCATATATTTTAGTTTTCTTTGTTTCTAAGTTACGTTCTCTGCACTTGTGCAGTGGTGGACCATTGGAGGGAAGGAAGCAGTGAGAAACACGAGCTCACAGTCTGGAGCTGTGTTATTAAACACACATCAGTGAGGTGACCACAACATGGTACGCACTTTAATACCAGCTGCAGGTGACTGAATCCTAAAGGCAGGATGTAAATCCAGCTACATCTCTACTGCCTGGCATAAGAGTATGTTTCACAGTCCTGAAGTGACTACTGCAAGCTTGAACTATCTTTGTTTCTGAAAAGGAAATAGTTTCATTGGTCCCAAATGAAAATGCTACAGAAGTCCTCTTTTTATTCTCTCTTTCATAGGGTTTCTGGAGGAGAACTCTTTGAACGAATCATTGATGAAGACTTTGAACTGACAGAGAGAGAGTGCATTAAATATATGAAGCAGATTTCAGAAGGAGTTCAGTACATCCATAAGCAGGGGATTGTCCACCTGGATCTGAAGCCAGAAAATATTATGTGTGTCAACAAGACTGGTACAAGTATCAAACTCATTGACTTTGGACTTGCAAGAAGATTAGGTAATGACATTTCTGCCTGTTTCAATATATGGGGAAAAGGGCAGCAATTCATACTTTACATCACTTACATATTTACTGTTGTATTCCTTCATGTATAAACAGTAAATAGATATGTTTCCTGTAAATAGGTTTGGTTTTAGGAAAAAAATAGAAAAGGGAAAAAGAAGACATTCAAGAGTGAGAGCAGTGCACTTAATCTTCAAAGGAGTTTGCAGTGGTGTATAATCTACCTATCTGTTTCTGTGGTTAGGTTATCCCTGTAGATTGCAAGGTAAAATACACATATAGTAGTAATGTTAACAAATATTTACATTTGCTGCATGAAACCATGATACACCAACTCTCAAACAGTAAAAAATAGAGTAAACCCTGGATCTTCATGAGTGCTGCAAATACTTGAAACTTTTGTGAAATGATGATGATGCTTTAGAAGCCTTTCAGATGTGGATAATTACATTCAATTTACATTTCCCCATTGGTTTCATAATTCCTTATCCTAAGCAGCAGCATATTGTCACATGTTAAACGTGAGAGGAATTCCATACAGTGCTGTGGTTTGGTCGTGTTCAAAACAATTAATAAAATAGCACAACTTAAAAAAAACGCAATGGAATGGAGGGCAGGGGAAGTTCCATTTGACAAGCTCCTCCTCTTCCTAAGCTGTTTTTGGCTGCCTACTGTAACTCATCTAAGCTTTCCAACGTGCTCTGCAATCTGAAAGCCAAAGACCTTGGAGCTTTCTTGTCTTCATATTGTTCAGCGTTAATTCAACTCTAAAAAACAGCCCTGCAGTTGTCTCTGTTGGTGTAAAACAATGTCAACATCACACTGATATTTTTTTTATCTTATGTTTTCACAAGAGTAAAAAAATCATCCCAGGAATTGAAAGGAGCAAAAACTACTTTATGGACCTGTTACTCTGGGAGAGCTGAGATTTGTGGCTCTTCTGCCATTAAATTGATTGAGACAACTCTGATGAGTTGCTACTCTCTATATAAAGGAACCCACACCTAGATTCCTAGTTGCAACATCTTGCCTTCCCTCTTTAAAAACAACTATATTTAATACTTACTGAAAAATAGAATAATGATTTTTGTAAGGGTACAGTTTGGGACTACAGCTTGGAACTACAGTTTGGTAATTGCCTACAAGCTGCTTATCTTACTGCTTTAGCCACTTCAGTAACAGATTACTGCATACCCAGTGATACCATTTTATTAAAACAAAAGCAAAAAATGGCATCTGGAATGAAGAGGGGAAAAGAAATCTGCATTTTAGATTTTAAAAGTACTTTAAATTCAAAATGGGTATTACATGAATCTTGGTCACATGGACACTGCAAACTCAGAGATAAGGTGTTTATTTCACTCATTAAAAATGGAGATTGCTGCCGTTTATGTTCCTTCACCAGTATGGAGCCTATAGTTTTCTGGGAGCGTGAACTGGATTTTATTCTTGTTGAGGAAACAGATGAACTGATAAGTAAGTTCTAGTGCCGAGGTTTTTGTTACCAGAGGTGTGTGAAAAAGACTTCATCCCATGACATTCCAGCTGCCAGCCTGAAAACTATGCTTTTACTGCTGAAGTGTGTGGATTTCATCAACAAGAGATATCATGTAACCACAGAATGGCCTTTTCAGAGAAATTTCTTCATCTACCTTTTTAACTTCAAACCTCAGTTAAACCCACATTCAGCAAAAGGAAGACCCTACTTCCAATAGCCTGTTTGTATCCATCACCTTGTGCGTTCTTGTTAATCTTGTTTCCTTGCTGCATATTGCATGGCTGACACTAACTTGAGAGCATCTGCAGCCATGCTACATGTGGTAAATATCTAACCTACAGGTACCTTTTCTTGACGTGGAAAGGTGAGAGCTATGGGCACTGATGCAGATTTTGATTTTACAATACTGTGTATTCATTTGGCTTATTATGTGGTTAATTCTTGCAAAGTTACACTCTAGATGTTAGCTGTTTCATCAGCCTTCCATTCTGAACAGGCTGCTCAGATGGATTGTGGAGGCTCCTTCTCTGGAGACAGTCCAGACCGACCTGCATGAGTTCCTGTGTGACCTAGTCTAGGTGGCCCTGCTCTGGCAGGAGGGTTGGACTGGATGATCTTTTGAGGTCCCTTCCAGTCTTTGAGATTCTGTGATTCTGAGATAACTCGGGACATGCAGCATTTCCCTGGGAAGGGAAAGTGCCCTCCTCATTCATGCCCATAAAGCAAAAGCGCTGTGTCAGTTATAAAAATGTTCCTAACATTTTGGTTGAAATGTTTTCCAAAAGTAGGAAATCATTTTTACTGTTTCATTTGCTTACAAAAATGAAAACACGTTTCAGTAAGCGCCCCTCTTCTTGGCCCTTGTCTTATGTGGTGTACTGAGAGTACGTTCCTCCATTTGTGTTCCTTCAAGCCTTATGAGTTTGAAATTGACTGTCAAGTTCACTTGGCTTTGATAGATGTGAGATTGGAGCCCTCATACTATGAAGCTGACCCTGACTGAGCAGAAACTACTCAACCAAGGCACCGCTGAAGGGAACAGTGCTGATCTTGCACTTCAGCTTCTGAGATTTGGTCTTAACTTTTTGTAACTAGTGCAAACATGCCCCTAAACATTCAGTACTTTGATCAACTTTAAAGAAATTGAGATTGGATCCTTCTGCAGTCATCTTCTGCAGCTAATTAGTTCTCCTACACTGTCAGGAAATACCAAAGCCGCAGTGGGATATTTTCCTGACCTTTTTTGGTGTGCTGAGGAACACATGTTTAAGATAAACTTCTTGAGGAGAAAAGAGAATGGGTTTTGAGTACTGTAAAGATTTTTTTTTTAATCAGTTGATTATACACAGTGTCAGCAACAGTTTCCAGCTAGCTTGTCAGCTTTCTGTCTGAACTAAGGGATATCCAAACACAGATCCTACTTGTGTACCAAGCTTGTAAACATCTGGGTAAAGATTTTGACATATTGTTGCATAGAAAATGTCTTTTTCTTCCTTTCTTCTTTCTTTTATACACAGAAAATGCTGTGTCAGTTGTTTCACACCATATGTTTGCACTCAAATGCCATGCTTTCAAAAGAACCCGTTTTTCTGACCTGTGGGTAGCACATTTCATACACCAGCTTTTTGGATAGCAACACAGTGGCTTGTGGTAGTTGACATAGTGCACAGAAAAGATTCCAAACTTGAATGTGAAAATATGAGCCTGAGATTTGGATGATCATAGTGAAGCTTTTAGAAAACAGGTTGTTTGTGACAAAATTCAGTCATTTTTCATAGGGACAGATCTAAAGGATGAGTGTCAGGAGGTTGGAGCATCCCTTTTTTTTATTGTAGCTAGCAACGGGACAAGGAGTAATGGGATGAAGCTGGAACACAAACAGTTCCACTTAAATATAAGAAAAAACTATTTCATTGTTGAGGTGAGGAAGCCCTGACACAGGCTGCCCAGAGGGGTTGTGGAGTCTCCATCCTTGGTGGTCTTCAAGACTTGACTGGACATATTCCTGTGCAACCTGATCTAGGTGCACCTGCTTCTGCAGGAGGGTTGGACTAGATGATTTCTAAAGGTCCCTTCCAACCCCTACCATTCTATGATTCTATGACAGTTGTGGAAAAAAATTGTAGATGTGGACCTGAAAAAGGAGGCAAATGGGAAGATGGGAGTTTAGGCTTCCCGCTTCTGAGTGGAAAAGGAAGGGTGACCTCACCCTTCATTGCCACTGTGGAGGACACATTGTGCTTGTTTTAGGATAAGCCAGTGTAGAGTGGATAATAAGAAAAAGATCCTACATTTAGGGGTAAGGAAATGCTAGTTATGCGAGTATAGGGAGGGATATCGTGGAACGGCTTTTGAAAGGCTAGTCTGATACGTGAGAGGAAGGTCTTGATATTGGTGAACATGCATGGGAAGATCTAGGTGATATCCTGGAGCTGCTCCCAGACATTCTTCTGACTGTTTGTGCTCTCTGCATGGTTGAGTTTAATGTGAAAATGAGGTTTCTGCAGTTAATTTACTGTCACCATACCTGAGCTGAGCAAAAAGAGTTTCAGAGCATTTAAAATGGGAAACTGGCATGACTTTGAGGGAATTACTGTGACAGTGCTTAAGAGTTACCTCAAGCCTGCTGTTCAATCATTAGGTAAGTCATTCACCCCATATATCCTTCAGTTTTCATTTGATAAGTTTGGGATCTGAATGGCTCAAAATGATACAAACTTATGTATGATACATTTTATGAAATGGCTTAACAGTTTTCAATGCAGGTAACTGTAGGTGTGGAGTCAGCATTGAGATCAGCACTTATGTTGCAAAATTGGCAGAGGAAGTTCTGGTAAATAAAAATATTTTGTAAAGAATCGGTGTCATGGACAAAAAGCTTCTATTGTGGTCTTTTCAAAACCTTGATCTGTCATTGTTTGAGGTTTTTTAAGCTTTTCTCTTGATTGTAGAGCTGCAAATCTATGTCTTTGTAGTAACCTTACCAGGAGCTGGACTGGAATATGTTCTATCTGTTTTTCTTCCTGTTCATGTCTGTTTTACTTAGATGACAATCTCTTTGGGAGGGATGGTTCATCACTGTGATTCTACTGTGCCTAATCTGGATGCTACTCTTGAACAAAATATAAGTGTAATGAAGAGAATCTCACTTAAGTGCTCAGGCACATGTGCAGATTGAACAAGAGTTTCTCAACCCAAATCCAAGCCTGTTTCAAATCTGAAATAATTTGTTTCCTGACATTTTTATACTTTTATAATACATTTTTTAAATTCAGACTGTGTTTTTTCCCCAGTCCCTAATCTGTTCCTTAGTTTCCTTCCTGACCTTGCTTATTCTTTCCCTTTTCTTCCCATCTGATGTAGACTGAACATTAATGAAAATGAGCTCGCTGAGATTTGCCTAACAGTTTCAATCTAAATTACTTGCTTTGTGTTTCACGCTATGACTGTAAGTTTGATATGTCACTCACAGTTGCACTATGCCAGCATAAACTGTCAATACTAGGTTCCTAGTAGGATATTATTCTACTTTCATTGCTGTATTTTCCAGTAAATCAATACTGACGGGTCAGCACAAGAAAGATGGAGTTCATGTGTCCCATAACCTTATTATTTCAGTTCATATTGCTAACTGTAGCTATGTTGTAGCTCATTTTAAAAGCACCCACATTGTGTTTAAGCAGAGCCAAATGTAGGGCACCTGTGCTACAGGCCAGATATTACAAATCTGGAGTGACAGCTGATGACTAAGCATTTGTTGATCCCCTTCACCACTTTGGAGCTCCATAGGTTAGCTCATAGGCAAGCCTGGTTTTGAGAGCAGAATCAAGCCCAGTTTTACTGAGAAGGTAAGGATCTGACAGTGCATGGCATCTGCTTTTTTTCTTTTTTCACCACAAGGCTGTGCCTCTTCAAATTTCAGAGACACGTAACCCAGCATTGATTTTCTTTCCTGTTTAAATTATAAAAAAAAAAAAAAAACATTGTATTAAAATCATCGTTGTTATCATTTTATCGTTACTGGTTCTTTTTATCACAAATGCAGATCCTTGAGCTTTGGTACATCTTAGGTAATTTGTGAAAACTTCAACTTCTTTCTAACATTGGAATCCCAAAATCCTGTTGTGCAACTACTGAAGTGATGGAGGCTCAAACACTTTTATACTTCAGGACATCCAAATCTGAATTGCACACTAAAAGTTGTCCTCTTTCTTAGACTTGGTCTTGTGGAAATCCCTAGCAACAGGAACCTTCTTGTTATGTGCCTTGTACTATATGTTTGAAGATGCTTAATGAATTTTTTTTTTTATTGCTATATATGTATCAGCTAAGAAAACAACAGATCAGGCATCATTTCTTTTTCCTGGCAAGGATCGTTAACAAAATGACACATATGAAGGCAAAACTGGTTTTCCTGTTACTGGGTGATAATTGTATTTAAAATTCTGCATGCAGCAGTTAATGGCTTTCTTTTTCATTCTTCACAGAAAATGCAGGTTCTCTGAAAGTTCTCTTTGGGACCCCTGAGTTTGTGGCACCAGAAGTTATAAACTATGAACCTATCGGATATGAAACAGATATGTGGAGTATAGGAGTTATCTGCTACATTTTGTGAGTAACTTTGCTATTCTTAACACATCCTGACAGTTGTTGAATGTAAAAAACATCCATCAACTTCTGAATTCTTCTCCAATTTTCAGGCTTTTTGTATTGTAATTAAGCAGCTCTGGCGTGTTCAATGAAAAGTCTCTGTTCTCTGAAGGGTGTAATTGGTAAACTGCAGAACCAGCACTTCTGGAATTTCAGCCATTTAATGTTGTACATCTTGCATCATAAACCAGCAACGCTTTAGCTCTTTTAAAAAGACAATATGACAGCATTTTGTTATTAACTTTAAACTATTTTTTCCTTCACAGATGTTACAGAGAAATGTTTAGGCAGGCACTAATAGCTGGCAATTTCCATTCTTTTATTTCCAAGCATTTTGGTGAGATTTTGAGGTCATCTTAATCAGATTGTATCCCTCATGGGCCAGGCTGAAGTATCCCAGCATTACCAGCTGTTTACAGTGCATTTGAATTTAGCCACTGGATAAATATGTTTTTTATAAATAGCATGGATCAAGCTCATGGAAATACTTTAGAGCACAGTTAGCTACAACTCTCAGTTATATATTCTGATATTTGATTTGATCTTTGTAAGAAAAGGAAGAATTTCTTCACTGTGAGGGTGATGGAGCCCTGCAATAGGCTGCTCAGATGGGTTGTGGAGTCTCTCTGGAGACACTCAAATGTCACCTAGATGAGTTCCTGTGTGACTTTGTCTAGATGATCCTGCTCTGGCAGGGGGGTTAGATTGGACGATCTTTCGAGTTCCCTTCCAGCTATTGAGATTCTGTGATTTGTATGTGATTTGAGAACACATGGATTATGAACTTCAGTGGGTCTAGAGAAATGGATATGGAAATAGAATCTTCATGCCTAGAACAGCAAGTGATCATCTTCTAACCATGACTTTAGACATTTGAAGTCATATATTTTCCTTATACAAACGAAAAGAGCAGCTCAGTTTGGAGCATGGTTCTTTCTCCCTCGCTCTGATTTCAGTAGTAAGTAAATGGCAGATCTGCTTAGCACTCATTCTGCAAAAGGCTGCTCTAAATACCTTACTTGCTTTTCTAAGAGTCCCCTCCACCCTGGCTGCACTCTTCCTTGACACCTGGCAACACACTGTTGTTTGCCTCACCTTTGCTTGTGACTCTGCTTGCCTTGTAAGCCTATACTTGTTCTCATCCTCTCCTCATTTCCAAACTAAGCAACAAAGTTTTTCTTTCTTGTCCTGTGCAAAAGCTGCTACAGAACTGTCTCAGTCCCAGCAAAGAGTCTGACTGTTTCTGTTATCTTCTATTTCTCCTGTGAAGTGTGCTACACTCTTCAAGGTCACTTGGCTCTGCCAATTTATTTACAAGACCTCGATTTTCCATTCACTTCCAGCATTTCTTTCTCGATCTCGAAAGCCCATTTGGCTCATTTCGTAGTTCCAACCACTCAGACCACACACGCGGTGCTCCCATGACAAATTCGCTTCTTTGAGCCTCCCGCGCTGGCGAGCGGGACCGGGCGGTGAGAGGCCCCCGCTGCCCGTGCCGCGACGGGGCTCGGTGCCATCGGTCTCCGTTGCCCTCTAGAGGCCTTTGACAGCCGATAGCACGGCTCAGGATGACTTCTCGGACCTCTACAGTCCGATACAGTGACGTGTCAGACCAACGAGGAGAGAATCGGTGGCAGCACTTGGGTGCTCCCCAGGCGTGCAGCTGGGGCACCGGTCAAGGAAACAAGGCAAAGGAAGCAGGACAGAGAGAGAAAAAGGGAAATGGCTTGCAAAGAGCAACCTGCCAGCAGCGGCACAGCTGCTTCTTCTCCTTCTCCTATAACTTACTTGCTAAGGTGTCTTTAAGCTCATTTAGCTCCTCATGAGGGGAAAACTCCATTACCTAAACACAGTGAAAATCTTTTGCCTTTTTTTGTGATGAGAATAAAGCAACAGAAGTCAGGGAAGACCTGTGAGTCATCGCTTGGACTTTCCCTCTCCACCCTAGAGGGACAGGCTCCCAATCTGTCTTCACTTCCTTAAAGCCCAGCTATTTTTGCAAACTCACAACTACAAGCCGTTATCCAAAATGGACCATCACATCATCCTTACAGAATGCAAATAAAAGTCATTGAGAACTGCATCGTTCTCTAGTTGTAGCTTTGCTTTCACGTTTTGATTATGAACTTAGAACTACTAAATCTCATGCACAGAGTGGAAGACACACACATTTGGTGTCTCACGTACCATCACTGTGCTTGTAACTTGGCATTTGCAGCCCATCTCCCCCAACACGGTGAGGGGGCTGTGAAGGAAGAGGTGGGCACTGCAGCACCACTGCACTTATGACAGGTCTGCTACAAGTGGCTGACAACCTGAAGCTGCCATGTCCCACACAGGTCTTTACTGAAGCAGGAGGGAGCAGATCTTGACATAACACCTCTTTTAAGGTGGGATTCAAGAGTGTTGAGAGACCTGTAAGTTGCCTAGAAAGAGCTTGTATTTCCATTATGTCCTGTTCAACAACAAACACAAAACAGGTTTAGCAAAGAGCTATGAAAGAAATCTCCGTGAGTAAAGGGACTTGTCTGCAAAAGAACAAATGGGATGAAATCTCAGAAAGAGGGTGATAACACTCCTCCAAAACCCTGCAGCAACACCTCTCTCCCAGCCTTCTGCTGTGCAGGCGTTAGGTACAGATGTCACACTCACTGTTGGGGTGCTGCCTCTGCCTTCCTTATGGCATAACTGACTTAATTCCATCCTACAGCTTATGGGTTCTCTTTCCACATTTCTAACTACACATTACGTGCTTTAACCTGTTTCAGTAACTTATGCAGTTCTGCCTCTTTATCAGTCTCTGTTCTTCCTTAAATTTCCCTGCTTGTATTCTCTAACTCATGTCTTTTATCTTCCACTTTTAGCTTGTTCTCTGTCCTGTTCTGTATCACAGTACTGTCCCACATACTTAAGTAGATCTATTGCCTTTGAAATAACAGGCCACAGATATGATAGCTTGTGTATATCATCTCCCTTTATGTCTATTTCAGTGTTTCTTTTTGCATTTACAATAATCTTTATCTAATGGAGGTTAAACCTCCTGAATTCTTTCCATCTCTTTCTATTCCATTTCTTCTCTGAGCACTGCTGAATTTATTTATTTGTTTTTCTGTTTCTTTTCTGGTGATCCATTTGGATAGCGGGCATTTCCAGTACTTAGGAATCTGCAACAATCTCTTCTTTTGATTTCAAACCAAATTTTAGTCTAAGAATTCAGTGTTTTGTGTACATACAGTGAAAGGCCCTTTTCTTTCTGTTACCATAGAATCTGACTAGTTTCAATGAGGAATTGGCTGTGGCTGATTCAAACCTCTGCTTGCTTTCCACTAGCTCCTTTTGCTTTATCAGTGACAAGGACCTCTTCAAAGCAGTTGATCTCTGTCAATAATTTTTTAATATGCTGTATCTTAAGGTGGTTTTTAATATCATATTTCATCTTGCTGTATACACTTTTCCTTCAATGTCTTCCTAGTAACACGCACCCTGATTCTTCAAACATTCTCTTTCCTTTTGATCCTTTGTGTTATTCATCACTTCTGTTCCTCCTCCCAGGATTGGCAGCTTGGATTGATCTAAAGATCAATCGACATCATTCATTCATTTTTGGGTGACCCAACTTGGGACTTTGATAAGGCAGGGCACTCATACTGCTGCCTTATGCTTGGCTCCATGTTGTATTAAAAATTTAAGACTTGCTAATACAAAGATGAGAGAGCACTCCTTGTTCTTGCAGGACAGCAAGTTCGGAGGGCTTTAATGTCATGACTGTATTGCTCAAAAGAAAATAGAATTTTTGTCCAGTGGCACTGGCATATTGTGATTCCTCATTAACCTGTAAAATACGGGCATGTAAAACACGGATGAGAACTAAGTAACACCCATGCTTCAACAACAATGTGGGGTCTGTGGTCTGTTTCTTCGTCAACTTGACCAGTATGGGTGTCAGTCAACCCTCAGCTAAGGATGAGATGGTTTTGACCAGTGAATGTGTTTCCTCCACAGAATAGCCTGAGACCATTTCTTTGGTTGATTTCACTTGTAAAAGAACTAGGTTTACTACAGGATTTCCAGGGTGGAGGCATCAATCATGCGGTTGTTTGACATGACCTGCACAGGTTTATCAGAGCAGATGGTACTCTTCATACTAGGATCTATTACTTTTTACACTACTAATACAATGCAAAGACTGTGAGGGGAAGCCCAGTGTCATCAGCCCACATCAGTTGCTGCTGCAAGCACTGCTTTCTCAGGGTCTGACTTTTGAGACATGCAGCAAGTTCATTTTTCCTGGATTAGAGGCAGTTTCAATGCAAAGATTTCTGAGTGAAATGCCATGGGATTTGTTACATAGGCAGTGAGACAGGCAGCCACACAGGGACCTTCTGATTTTAACGTTTCCAAGTCTGCACTCAGAGCTTTGTTAGAACAGACCAATAAATGCTAAGGAACTTCTAGAGGATAAAATATCTTTCTGCTTTATTTAGAAGTGGAAACTGTGAAAGATTTTCTAAACAAATGGTTCTTAACATGCCAGGAAGATGCCTGCTTAAGTAGCTGGAAAAATGTTTTCAGTAAACAACTTGCTGCTTGCCTAACAGTAACTTTGCAATGTAAGCTCAGTATTAATTTTCTGGAGCAGTAGCTCATCTTTATCACTTAGCTTCAGCATTCCAAAAAGAAATTGTTTCCATAATCTGTCAAAAGAGTTGCTGGAACATTATTACTTTAAATGGCTATTAAGGAATGAACAACCAAGACTTAGGTCAGTGAAATCTAGGCTAAAGATAAGAATTTTGGGGTATAATCTACATTAGTTGCTGGAATTTTTTCCTGGCTATAAACAGTGGTCTATTTCTCCTTACAAGCATTTCCATGACAAAGCAACTGATTCATAGTGTAAATCTGTGGTAGAGGGAGAAAATTGGTTTAGCCTTATAAGTCTGAAACAGCACATTCAGAAATACAGAAATAAGTTCATTGAAATGTTTGAATGGGTAGCCTTACACTGTGTTTGGGAAGGACAAAGTGAATGGAGTCTTAACCGACACCCATCTGGTAATTTACCAGATGCATGGAATGGGTCACTCCTACCACAGCATTTCAGATTATATCAGATAATTCTGTCATGCAATTTCTAAAAAAAAAAAAAAAAAAAAGAAAAGCCAACCAAAGATGGATTTTTTTCTCTTTAATCTCCTCCTATTTACCTTAATTCCTCAAAAGCTGTGTATGATATGCAGTATCCCTTTGCCCAGAAAGCTAGATGTTTTTATAAGCACTACCTCTTACATGCATGGAACAGAGCTGTTTTCACACAAAGCAGCGTCTCTCTACCTGTAGCAGTCTTTTTAACGTGGAAATACTCTCAATACTGCAGCTTCAATCTCTGGAAACAGGCCAAAATATTATCTAATGTAGCACAAGAACTGCACAATGCTATTTGTGGTAATACTATGTAGAGGTCACCTTTGACATACTCCGATCAAGTATTGAAGGGAGATGAGATTGTTCCTGCTCGGGCCACCCATGGGTGTCCTCGGGAAGCTTAATTGGATGAAGATAAGACATACATCTCCTATATTGACAGTGAACTAAAGAAATACTTTACAGCCCCTTCACTTAAAAAAATGCAAGACTTTTTAGCAGCTGCTGAATTGGCTGAGAGATTATTGTACTTACTTAGCAATCAGTATCTGGAACTCAAGACATAGAACTGCAGTCTGGATGAGATTTTTTTTCACTTTCTAAAACATTCTAGAGATTGACAACATTGTCATAATGGGAAAATGCTTAAATATTGGTGTGGCAATGGGTTGAAGGCCCTGCAGGAGCACTTTGTGGATTCCAGGACAGAGATTTTGCTTCAGGGATTTACCTGGCTGAGACAACTGATGTGCACGAGGGCAGAATAGAGTCTCTCACTGTGCCACAGCTATACCAGCTCTCCAGTGCTATCAGGCGTAAACCTTGTCTCTTCCAGTAATGTGTCACAGGCAGAGAACAGTCATGGTGGAGTTGTTTAATGTGAGCATTTTTTGGTACGTTAATCTTTCAGCTTTCTGTAACTCATGCCTATTACATGTTCATAAATGGGTTTATGTCACCTTGAATGTTTATAAAGTCACGCTTCACAGTTGCATTTGAATACACCCCATAAGGTGGGAAGTAAACCAGCAAATACCTCCTGTTCTGGTTTACCTCCCTCTGCCCGAGAAGAAACAAACCTTTTATCTCATGTATTATTACTAGCAAATATCCGAAGTGTACACATAAGATTCTAGACTCGGCTGTACTGCACACAACTTCCAGAAATGGTAAAAGATTTAGTATCTGCTTTGTCTGAGGCTTCAAAGGGCGTCTGCTTCTGCTTTGCTTATAGAACTAAAATCCTTAGGAACAAATTCCAAATCAGATTTTGAATGCAATTAGTAACAAAAGAGGGGCAAAACAACTTCAGAAGAGGAGATTATACTAATATTATTAATCTAGTAGCTCATTTTATTTGATCTGCCTCTCTTTCTAACAGTCTGCTCTAATGATATTCGTTAGCATATTGATGTTCATATAGTATTATACCCATATGGTATTTTCAGAACCGAAGTAAGCTCCACTTATTTTTCCATACTTTTTAAAGAAAGGTACTACTCTTAAAATATAACTGGTTATTGTAAATGGTTAATATGATAGTACAGAGAAAGCAAATAAAGTCTATAATGTTGCATAAAGAATAGGTTATTATGTAAACTGCATGCCAGGAAGAACAGAATCACAGCATCATTTTGGTTGGAAAACATCTGGAAAACTGAATACTTTGTAGTTCTGAGGGACAAAGAACCTTTCACTTGAAAGTGTTTTACTGAAAGGGTGATGTATACAGGAATTAAAAGTATCTGGACACATCAAGGTACTAATAATACAGGACAATACTCAAATGGAGAAAGGTACTCTGCAAAAATGACACCATGATGTTCTGTAATTGCCTTTTACTGGCAATTTATCAGTTAGATCGAGTAAAAAGCCTTGAGAGCTCAACTTAGGTTGTAAAAGAGTGTTATTTCCATTTTGTGCATTATCATGAGTGATTGAGAACATAAAGACCAAATTATTTTTGGATGCATCTGCATAACTGCACAGCCTGCAGTGATGTAGCACAGTTTTATCTGGCTATATAATTCAGGCTGAGTTTGATTACAAAATAGCCCTGTGGATTTTATTATTTCATGATGCATTTTTCTTCTCAGGCGCTCTCTGCAGGAGTAAATGGAATAAAATGTACCAAAAAAAACTTGGTTTGACATTAAAGGTACCAAAGTTGCTCTGAAAGCACCGGGGAAACAAAGAAAACAGAAAGAGAGAAAAAAAAAAAAAGCTATTCAACTGAATTTGGTGTGAAAATTGCAGTATTATTTATGCAGAACTATACAAACCATTTAACAAACTAGTATGCTCCACTTTCACTCATTTCTAGTCCTCTCCTCAAAAATATCTTGGGAACAGAGAAAGAAAGAACAAAAAATTTCCGTTCCTTAAGACTATTTGTAGTTAGCTTTGAGTAGCTTTTTTGCTGTTGTTAAAAGGGAGCTTTACTGATAAAGACCTGCAGAGCACTGGAGATGTCACACAGGATTTTAACTTGCTCCTCTAATCACAGAATCACACCAAATCACAGAATCTTAAGGGTCATCTAATAATTTGCAAATTGACACTGTTGGTTTTGTGTCTGTCTGTGTATTCTATCCCCAGGGTCAGTGGACTTTCTCCTTTCATGGGAGACAACGACAATGAAACCTTAGCCAATGTTACCTCAGCAACGTGGGACTTTGATGATGAGGCTTTTGATGAAATCTCTGATGATGCCAAGGACTTTATCAGCAATCTACTAAAGAAAGATATGAAGTAAAGCTGTTGGGACTCGATACCCTTTCTATGTTTGCATTTAGCTGAACTTGTCATTCTTGTTTCCCTACTGCGAATCTCCGTGCCAACGCAGCACCTCTGGCGATACTTTATAAGGAGCTCTGCCTTCTCGTCTGTCCCTTTGCACAGCTCTCAGCTCTCATCCCTGTGTGCAGCTCTCCTTTGTTTTCTGTGCAGGGTCTGAAGGGAGTGCTTTCTTTAAATCGACTGCTCATTCTGCTTTTCCCCTCCCTCGGGCAAGATGCACCCTGAGGTTTTATGTGAATACTCTTCACTGCCCTGTGACACAGATTCCTGCATGATATGTTCTGTCTTGATCTGAATGCTTTGTGATTTTGCCAGATTTACTTCCATGTGTTGCTTTTAAGTGTGGTACCTCTCGGTAGGCAGCTTTCCTGTGAATCTAGTAGTTGGGCAAGGGAAAAAAAAATTAATCAGAGTTGGAAGCCCTGTTTACAGCAGACTCTGAAGAAACCAAAGCAAGAAAACATACTTCTTCCAATGAGTTTGCAGTCAGATAGATGGAGAATAGAGAATTATGTATCTGTGTACCATGAACAAAGTGGAGAATGGGTGTGGGGCTTGATCAGAGATTTGGACATTTCTGGTTTGTTAAATGATCAGTGCTGTAGGGAGAGATGATATTCAGTGGTGGGGAAGGGGAAGCCTCCGTAAGTGAAGGAAAGGACATCTGGGACAGGGTTCTGCCAGCATGAGGCAGCTGAATCATTGCCACTGTGGCTCTGCTGTATGTGTTCCCTGCCTAAAACATATGGCTTTGCGTGTTTTGTTTTTTACTGTTTTATTAACACTTAAAAATGCACAGTTTTCTCTCAGGAAAAAAAAACCTACAGAAATGTTGAAAGTGAGCGTAAGAAGTAAGCACGGCTGGGAAAGCAGTGCCGTGTGATCTACGTTGCTAAAGTTAGGAAACGGAAAAAAAAAACAGCTCTCAGAAAAGAGGGCACAAAAGAACTTTAAGCAGGTAGATTCAACTGTCATTAATGACAACACTGACTGGTCTTTTTATACAACAACAGGAGTCGCTTAAATTGTACTCAATGTCTTCAGCATCCTTGGCTGCAAAAAGACACCAAAAACATGGAAGCCAAAAAACTTTCCAAAGATAGGATGAAGAAATATATGGCCAGAAGAAAATGGCAGGTAATGAAGAGGATGTAGCATTGTGCTAATTATGGTGATAAAAATCTCTTTATTTCTAATGTTTGTAATTCTGAGAAGCATGTCATGGTGGGCAGCTGCCGCTGCTGCTGCAAACCCCAGCGTGCCCACAGGATGAATGCAGTAGAACTGGTTTGATTTTTATGGGCGAGCAGTAGGAGGGTGCACAGCTGCATATACATGACACGTGATGATTCCATTTCAGGCTACTAAAAGGCGTATGAGGTCAAGTATAGGTTTTCCCATTCTTCTAGGGGTATGACCATCCCTCCTCCCTGCCCTCTCAATGCCACCAAGGGCTGGGGTTTTATGTTATCCCTAACAAACCTGAACACTTAGGGGAAAGTTTATCTTCTTGGCGTCTCTCAAGATAACCTCATTTTGTGGTAGTTTCATTCTCCTAACCCAGTGGTTCTGTCCTGTTGGAGCACCAGGCTTCTCATGGCTTTGGTCAGAGTGGTTTAATTATTTTCTTTGACATATTTGGCCTCAGTGTCTTAATTCTTCTAAGTGCTGGAACCGTTGCAGCAGGTCTGTCAGTGCTGTTCAAACAGCTAAGGGACTTAATGGATAAAATCCTGGATTCAGCCTTTTGAGTAGCCAACAAAATATTCATTTATGGAAATCTACTTTATATTGCCTCTTACTTTCTACTGAATGTGTTTCTTAGGAGCTCATTCAGGCTGTACAAAAGTACGAGTGTCTGTACTAGAGGCAACGTAGTTTGAGCATATTTCAGTATCCTAGTGGCTGATTCTTGAGCCTGTCAGAGGTCGGCTTCCATCATGCAGATGGTACTTTCTCATTCATTTCATATTAGCTGGTTATTCATCCTTGAGGAAACTCAGTCCAGCCTATATGGCTGTGGAGACAGCCGTCTACCACCAGAGTTCAGTTCGAGCTAAACAGGACATAGCTTTTTTTGCTGGCCCTCCTCTTGCACAGTGCTTTTTATCCGCAGCGAACAGAGACATTCATTTAGGTATGAGTTCATCAGGGGAAGTTTATATCTGCAACTAAATTTGGTAATTCAGACCAGCCTGCTCCGTCTCTCCTAAAACAGCAGAGCTATATATAAGCAGTTTGTCCAACAATTCCAGCGAGGTTTGCAGAGATCCCAGATAATTTGTCCGAAGCACAATTGTTACAGAAAATCACATGCCTGTTGGATTGGATTGATCAGAAGCCTTTTATGTTATGTCTTAGAAAACGGGCCATGCTGTCCGAGCAATAGGAAGACTGTCATCCATGGCAATGATTTCTGGTATGAGTGGGAGGAAGGCCTCTGGGAGCTCACCTACCAGCCCTATAAATGCAGACAAAGTAGAGAACGAAGGTAAGGAATTTTGCTGCATTGTATTTTTACTTCTCTGGGAATTAATTGTACTAAAACTTTTAGCAAAATGCTAGAGACAAATCATCGAGTTGGTTGTTTCTGCTCTCTCTCAGTTTTTATTGTCTTTTTTTTAAAGAAATCTATGAAAAATTCATTGCTCTTATATTGTTCTGCTACTCAGAATGCCCCAGTATAAGTATGGGCAGTAAACTCTTTTTAAAGCCAAAGAATTAAGGCAGAATTGCCAGCTGTACTTTCTATCTGTTTGGGAATGCATGTTTATACAAAGATTACAGTGATGTGTTGCCTTCTCGGGCAAGCAAAAGAACAACGATAAAGTATTAACACTTGCTGTAACCAAGACATGTACTCTGCATTAGCCATGCTCCTCAGACAGGAGGGCATTTAGGGAAGGATAATGAAGCATCTACATGATTCCCCTGTATCCTCATTTGAAATGGGGAGTTGGGGTACGTGACAATCAGAGGTTCAGATGTTTGGCACTTGTGAAAATCAAGCAAGTCCTTTTGACATATCCACAAAGACCGTGGGCCTGAGACAGATTGAACTGGATTACTGCTCTGACTAGCTTATGTCCAGGTTTGGTTAGAAACAAATTCAAGGGAAAAAAAAAAAGGGAGATGATTTGTAGCACGGTAGCCTGCATGCTGATTTCATTCTATTTATGGCCTGAATCTTTGTGCGGCTGCAGAAGATTGGCACAAAACTAAGCAGCTAATGTCCTCCCTATTCCATTAGCCTTACAGAATTAAGTGAGATAAAAACACTCTTTCATTACCATCTGGTATCAAAAATTAAAATGCATCTTTTGAGAACATGCCCTGTAAAACGATTAACTCTTCAATTAACTCTTAACAATTTTTGCTCTTCACCAGATGCTTTCCTTGAAGAAGTGGCTGAAGAAAAGCCCCACGTGAAGCCATATTTTACTAAAAAAATCCTTGACATGGAGGTCGTGGAAGGAAGTGCTGCTAGATTTGACTGCAAAATTGAAGGTACTTTGAATTAGCATATCTGGGTTTTTCCTTCCTTCCTTGCCAGCTTTCTGCATTGTGTTGTTGTTCAATTTTTTTTTCCTGTATTAGCTTTGAGTTGGTGCCATTTTGCTTTACCAATATCTGCGTGTCATGGCACGAATGTGTTGCAGTAACAGACATTATTTGGAGCTGCCAGGGCTTGTTCTGTGCTTGCTGGAGAACAGAAGTGTCCAAGAGTTGATGTGTGAATCACTAATTCAGAATAGCAAGTGGGAAGAGTGGAGATGATTTTTGAGGGTAGAAACAGTAAAAAACAAGATGCAATGCAGTACCATATATTGCAAGAGTATGCTTTCCGAGACTGAGAAACACAAATCAGTAAGTAGAAAGTCATTTACCTGAAATAACAGACAAGATTCAAATGGCCTTAAGATAATTTTAAGCCATACATACATCTTATGAAAGGCAAAGAAGTCCCTACCAGTGTTTTTGCATGAGAAGGAGTGATTAATATCTGTGCACTGCTTACAAAAGTCACATCTAGAAAAGACTGTATTTTTGTTGTTTGGGTTTTTTTAACTTATGAGTTCAAGACAGAAAACTCAAACTGGAATACACAGATAGGAAAAATAAGTTTATGAGAAGCCACTTGAGCATGGACATGGTCAGCCTAATGGTCTGAAGGCCAAGGCTGCTAGTGCTTCTGATGCAGAGAGATTGAAGCTTCTGTGTCAGAGCTGTGGATGAAAACTAGAAATTAGGAAGAGCTGAGCTGTTAAACAAAATTGATTCAGTTGGTATCATACTGCATGTGTTCACATTACACAATTTCTAATCTTAAAATGAGGTTCAGAGACTGCCTCACTGACCTGCCTGTTTGTTGCTGTGCTCCTAAACTCTTTCACTGCCTGTGTTTCCTACCTCACAGTGGGAGAGGTGAGGATGGCTTATTGTTGCTGATGGATGCTCAGTATGAGGAGTATGTGCATAAATAATTCATGGAATAAAATACATGGATGTTCCATGGCTGACATTCCAAACTTTCTGGTGAATTGCTGTAATGACTGTCCTTCAGCACATGTTGGACAGCCCTGCTCTGGATGCTTTGAGTATAGCAGAACCATTTGCTTCACAAAAGGCTTCAAACTCCTGTTGGGAAACAGGAGTGCCATGGTCACCATACAGAACAAGCTGGTGTCTAAAGAGCAGATTAGCAGGAAGAAGATTCAGAATCTATAGCAAAACAACTGGAGAAGGATATTAGATTGTAGTTGCAGCATGAAACCCTCCACCTTTGAAATTTTAAAGTTTGGTGTTGGGAACTGTGGTTTCCACAAAAGCTGCAGCATCAGGTAATCCTCAAACAGGCTATCCAGAGTCTCATTCCGGATGATGTATAAGACACGTAAAAGCTGTCTGCAGTCACTGCAGATTCAAGTGATTACCTCAGCACTAATCTTCAGATATTTTGCTATTCATGATAAAGTTGTTTCAGGTAAATGTGAAGCAAAAAAGCCTCATGTCATCTGCATTTATTTTAACTAGAATTCGATGAGATATTTGCAGATCAGCATATTGACATGACCATACACAGATGGGGAATCAGAGCTTACAGTAATTACAGCTCATTTAATACTCATTCATTGCAATTGCTGTTCTGTCTCTGCTGTCGCAGGCTATCCTGACCCTGAGGTAATGTGGTATAAAGACGATCAGCCTGTCAAGGAGTCCCGTCACTTCCAGATAGATTATGATGAGGAGGGGAACTGTTCTTTGACTATTTCTGAAGTATGTGGGGACGATGATGCCAAATACACCTGCAAAGCTGTTAACAGCCTTGGGGAAGCCACGTGTACCGCAGAACTCCTTGTGGAAACAATGGGAAAAGAAGGAGAAGAGGAAGATGAGGAGGAGGAGGAAGAATGAAACAAGGCTCAAAGGAAAAAAAAAAAAAAAGAAAACATATTTAAAGACTCTCCTTATAAGGCTCAGAAGATCAAGTTATCAAAAGCACCTTGTGTGATACGTAGGTCTTTGAGGGGTTTGTTTTTTCAGCATGATCAGTTGATACCTGTTTGCATTATGTATGGGCATTAACTCAAACCAGCAGGCAATTTTCAGTTGCTAGCATGATTGAATTTAATTTAAGCAAGTCATCACCTAAGTTGCCCAGTCAATTTTTAAAATCAAGTGTATGGAAAACAAGTCTACTGTTATATTCTGAATGTCTTTAAAAAAAAGGTCTTTTTCTGAGCTCATTGCTCTATATCACCACTGTCCTCAGCCAAAAGTGCAGCTCAGTTGGCTCCTCGAGATCTACTTTACAAGGAATCATTTGCCAGACACACAGTGAATCTCTGCAGTCCTAAGAATCAGGCTGCTCCCTGAGCAGCGTCTTCTATAAGGGAAGGTGTGACACAGCCAGTATTGCAATTGGAGCATGGGTAGGGCTCATTTCTCATCCATTTCATGCTGAATTTCACAGTCCTAACTTCAAACACCTTTACTGCCCTTTCTCATGCCCAGGTGGTTTCCTCAGATACTTCTGACCTTGCTTTTAGTCAGCCCATCACATGTTGTCACCTTTCCCTTATAGAACCCGTCACCTATCCTGTCACTTCACAGCTGCCTACTCAGGAAACACAAAGACTTGAGAGTATTTTCTGTTGTTCTGGTCAGTCCAGTAATGAATTATGATTCATATATATGCTGCTGTGAAAAAAAAAAAAAACCCAAACAAGTGATTGCACAATCAGTTACTTCTATGTGCATGTTAGTTAAAGTTTCACTCGCATTTATTTGGCAATTGCAAAACAGATTTCAACTGATGATAAGCTGGAAACTCCCACAGATTTTTGGAGTAGTCAAAAAGATAGTAGCCTGGATTACAAACTCCTTTATACTTAGCAGTTTCCAAAGAATCTTAACCTATATAGGACCTATTTCTACCTTATGAGCTTGACTGTCTTGTTTTTGTCTTCAACCTGCACCAGTAAGGCTATTGCAATTTTTAAAAAATGCAGGAAAACAAAACAAAATCCAAAACCCAGTTTGGTTGATTTTTTTGTTTTTATTTTTTTCTCAGAAGTGGTTTAATGCACTCAGACTTAGTAACTTTGCTTTCCTTTCACAGTATTGGCACTTTTTAAGTTTTGGTGGGTTTTTTTGTCGCTCTTGTTCAGAGGTAATATCAGAGGCTGCAAGGCGATGCGCGTAATCCAAACCAGTGTGTCTTATATCTATGTATCATTCCAAAAGTGAATCTTTTTCTTTTCCACTTTTCTTTTGTGTGTGTGTGTAAAGTGCAACCATTTGCATTTCAAAGGTTACCTCTTTTTAAAAAAGAAAAAACGACAAACCATTACCTTAAATCCTCACCACCAAGTAGTCAGTGTACTTCAATACCGGTGTGTACAACATCAACCTTAGGTTGTTTTGGTTATTACCTAGTTGTGTTTCATATCATTTGCTCTTCTACATTCAAAGCTCGACTCATGTGGATGACACAATGGTTTTTAACTGCTTTACTCTTTGTTGCTGAATTCCGATTGCCAGCATGTCTTTTTTTTTTCAATTGATAAAAACCTCTTGTTATACTAAACACAGTATTGCCACAATTCCTTATACAGAAAGGTTTTGAATCTGATTTAGAGCATACGGAGCTTTTCTCACGGTTTTTTAAATGTTTTAGGCAACAACGGGGTGTATTTTGTACCTTAATAAAAAATATGCTAATGTTCTCCCAGTTTGTGAAACCATCCGAGTTGCAAAGATGAGAACGCTACGGCTGTAGTTACTCACTGTTCCTAAATAAATACTACCACAAAGCATTCTCCTTGTATACTCTGTTGCAGGCGTCACCGCGTTCTCGTTGGCCAAGCCCACCCGTAGCAGCGCTCTGCTCCCGTTCTGCTCCGCACACAAACAGATGAGGTGGCAACAGTGAAGGCTCCGTGGCCTCTGTGGTGCTGCGGCAATTCTCCTCCCCTGTCAGGGTCTGGCACTCCTTGCAGCCATGTGCTCCGCCCCACATCTCCAGCCTCATCGTATCTTCGTGATGAGCAGAAGCATTGCTGGGGATGGGGCACCACGATGGCTGTAGGTTTCTTGTAGAGTTGAGAATTGCCTTAAGGTGGGGAAGTGGATTGTTCAGAAAGACCGTAAGAGCAAGAGAGAAAAAAATTCAGAGGAGTCTAAATGTAGATGTGTACTTATGCTAATGTTCTTAAAAACTGTAAAGATTAAGATATTTAGCCGATATGCTTGCAGTGCCTTTATGCAGACTTATGATGTGCAGTCCAAGACCAGCGGAGGGCTACAAAGATGATCAGGCGACTGGAATATCTCTCTCACGAGGAAAGGCTATGGGATCTGGGGTGGTTTAGCCTAGAAAAGAGAAGACTGAAGGGGGACCTCATCAACACTTGTAAGTTCCTAAAGAGTGGATGTCAGAGGGAAGGGGCAACATTTTTCTCTAGTGCCCAGCGACAGGACTAAGGGTGTAATGGACATGAGCTGGAACACAAAAAGTTCCACTTAAACACAAGGAAAAGCTTCTTTTTCTGTGGAGGTGAGGGAGCCTTGGCACAGGCTACCCAAGGAGGGTGTGGAGTCTCCTTCTCTGGAGGTTTTCAAACCTGCCTGGACACATTCCTGTGTGACCTGATCTAGGGGAACCTGCTTTAGCAAGGAGTGGGACTGGATGATCTCTTCCAACTCCTACCATTCTGTGATTCTAAGACACCATGGACCAGGCAGGACAATGCAGAAAGTCCCTAAAGCAAAGACTGTGAAACGTCCTGCTGGTAGAAACACGTTTCTTGGGCAAACCTTCAGCCTTTGCAACAATCATCTTTGCAAGGTGTGCTCCACTATCTTTTGAAGGTATCTCACTTTATTCACTGACTGCTGGCTTCCACTCAGGGAGGCGCATGCATAGAGCAGCATGAGGTCTGGCTTGAGGTTGGTGGGCATGGCAAGGTCTGTGGGTACATGTGCTGGCATCAGAACTCACAGACTCTGTGTCAAGTGTTACTGCAGAGATTTTCCCTTCCTGCTCCTCTACTAGTCCTTCCACGTTCCACAGCCATAAAAATGCCTATTTTTCATTTTCCCCGAGGACATAACTAGCTTGCCGTCTCCCTGCTGTCTCCTATTAATGCCTGATCTAGTCTGCAGAAAACAATGACCTCTACTTCAAAAACGGGATTTGTACTTAATTCAGCTCTGAGCAATTGACTCCAACCCATATTTGAGATGAATTTTTTTGTTTCATTTGAAGAACAGAATTCCATTTCCACCAAAGAAGGGTATTTTATGTACTTGAAATTCTGTTTCATTTTACCAGCCATCTAGCAAATGTTATTACTTTTTCCTGTAAATCTTGTCTTGCCTGGGTAATGTTTGCAGAAAGCCACTCCTGGGGTGCAGTAGGGTTGAAACGTTCCCTCCTGGGGTGCAGTAGGGCTGAAACATTCCCCAGTACAGAAGTTATGCAAGACATGGGTACTACCCACAATGGACTGCTTAATTCTTTGTATGTTTCTTTTGTGTAAAAGTCAGTCTTCTCAAGAGACATGGAAAACTCTGGATGGGCTGCTGTTATTCACTACTCAGGTTTCTGGATTTGCAGAAACTTAATTTGCTTAATTAGAGGCCTGTCCAGCCACCCAAGAACGCTGTGCATATGTCTGGCTGATGAAGATGCCTTTGCTAATGGCATGCGTGGCATGCAAGGCTTCTCTATTGCGGACTTCTCTTTGCTGACAAGGAAGACAGCACAGGACTTCACAGCTCTCCTCTGTAGCAAGCGTCAGGCTTTGAAAACACAGTTTTTTAGTTGCATACATGAATAATGAATGACCCGTTTCTTTGAAGCATCTCAGAATATTTATTGGAACACTGCATTAAAACATTGCTGTTTGACAATTCCTCATGAGCGTTCTTTGAACTTCGACTCCTGCTAACTGCAAGAGACGTGCACATAACCTCATCAATTTATTAGGCCACATAAATACTTATGGGAAAGCTGAATTTGCCAGGACAGTGAGGGAGGCTGATGCTATTATGCTGCACTAATGATAAAGGGACTGCACCACAACCAGCGCGAAAAATACACTGAGAACTGCATCTGGAAGTCTAAAGGTAATGCATGGTGTGCTTACAATTTCTGTAAGGGGAGGAAAAAAAGACACTTTTCAGTCTTTCATTGTAACTCTTTGGAATGGCAGTTCTCCTTGGATCTGCCTTCAAGAGGATGCCTGAATTTGTCTCACTGTGAGAGAAATGTTATCCAGGCTTTCGCTACTGTGTAAAACTTCAGCAGAAAACGAGCCACAGCTCAGCACGGCTTCAGCAGCTTATGAAACTCATGAAGGTGATGAAAACCTACTAAATAGTCCTAAAATAACTTCACCTTGACAGCTAACGCTGTTCATTCCTCTAAGGAAATGACACACCTATTTCTCCCTACAGGAGCGAGCCCGCAGAGGAGCATCATTTAACCTCTTTTTAACAGGGACCCACACGCTCTTTGGTGCCCGGGCCGAGCGGGCGGGCACGGGCAGCGCCGCGCCTTACGGGGGAGCCTCCGGGCTGCCGCCCGCCAGCCGCCCGCGGCGGCCACACACCCGCCGCCCGGCCAGACGAGCCGCGCCTGCGCACTGCGCCCTGCCCGCCTCCAACATGGCGGCGGCGACAGCGCCGGGGGAGGCTC
>WBNH01005915.1:760756-794569 GCA_013401255.1 Urocolius indicus
GCAGCCGGGCGGATAACGGCTATGGCAGCGGCAGCCAGCAGCCGCGGCGGAGGAAGGGCCCGGGCGCGCTGGCCACGGCGTACCTCGTTATCTACAACGTGGTGATGACGGCAGGGTAAGGGGGCGCGCGGCCGCTGGCGGGGGGTGTCTCGGGGCAGGGCAGCGCAGCGCAGCCGCCTGCGCACGGGCTCCCCGCGCAACTCCCGCCGCGGCGCGGAGCCTGGCCCCGCACTGCCCGCCCTCCGCGGAGCCCGTCCTGCGCCAGCGCCGGGGAAGGTTTGGCGCTGGGGGTTCGCGGAGCGTGTCCCTGCTGCTGTGAGGCCTCAGCTGGCGGCAGCCGCCGCCAAACCGCGTGAAGCGGGGCAGCACACGTGCGTGTTCTCCGGGAACTGCTGCGGTTCGTTATTGGCACCTGGCATTGCCCTGCGGCTCTTTGCTCACTCAAGGCGAGAAACCATCACCTTGGTCACTGTTCTCGCCTCACCACGGCAGTGGTGTGAACTCCAGCACTTTTCAGTAGCGAGGTGAACCTAAATCCAGGGAATGGATCCGTAGCAGTAGTTATCCTTGATCCTCGTAACAAAGCTGTGATCCTTTAGAGCTCTGTGAGGTTCCCCTTTAAGCCCTTCAGCTGCTGTATGCTTGGAGTGAAGCTGAGAGCTGCCTCTTGCAGTGTGTGAGTCCCTTGGCCTGCCTGATGCTCTGCCCTTGCCCCAAGGTGTTTAATTCTAAACAGGTCCAGTTGGTACCTGCTTAGATGTGTTCTTGGGCACAACAACAAAAATAGTGACAACCAGGGACTCAAATTAAGGTCAATGAGACTTTTTTAAAGAGGCTGTAGAATCTTATTGGAACCTAGAGAAAAAAAACGTGTTTTGAAAGACTGAGGATATTTGGGTGGGAGGAAAAAAGAGCCTTTAAAATGGATCCCAAGCGCGCCCCTTTTCAGCTACCTAAATCCTGGCGGGTGAGGAGCCAGGCAAACAGTCTAGTCTCACTACTTCTGGGGAAGATTAGTACAGAATTAAGATAGATAAGTTTTATTTCAGCAAGGCCATTGGATGTGATGATTCTTGCCTTGCTGGTGACAGCTGGTGCTATTTTGGCACGTAAGATAGTTACACGTGTGGAACTAAGGTAGCTGGGAGGGAAGAGCTTGGTGCTTGTCAGGTGCTCGTTACCCCCATTCCCCAAGAGCCCTGTTACTGGGAAGTGGAGCTGCTAAGCAGATTTATGGCTCCTTAGGTTATTTGCAGGGTATTTCACTCGAGGGAATGATAATTACCCACCAGTTTGATAAAAATGCATCTCGTGTTTCAGAGATACTTAATTATATGAGCAACACAACAGAGTACAGGCAGGTATGAGGTCTCTGCAGTATTGTGATGTTCCTACACAGTGTTAACAAGTTAACCTCTCTGAGCTCTTCTGAGAAGTAAAAGCATTTGCCTGCTCATTGAGCTGCTCATGTTTCATTCACTTACATTTATAAGAGATCTCGAAAACCTAAGTGAGAAATTGTGACGTAGATTGGAAGCTTCTTTAAAGGTCTTGAACTTTTTAACAATGTAGGCAAGATCCTGGGCATGTGAAGTTTGTTTCCACAGAATAAGAAGTGAAAACAAATCTAAACATTAGAAACTGGTAAATAAATAGCATAAATCTGTATTTAGCTTCCTATTGTCTTGTAAATCTTGATCACGATGTTACCTGGTTTCTTGGTTTATACCAAACTTCCTAGAAAATTCCAGTCCCGGGTGAGGCATAGCTTATGGTGCTTTAACATGAGCTGCTTTTATTCTGGGCATGTTGGTGATGGGATGATTTCTGCAACCTGGAGAGCTGCCATAGGAGTCTCTCATCAGAGTTCATATCTCTGCATTGTCACACCCTGCCATTCTTTGGGGGCAGGTCACTGAGGGCTCTGGCTGATAATTTCTCTTTGAATGGATGAGAATTTTGTTACTGCCCCTGGACACCACAGAAATCCCACGATATACAATGTTAAGGTTAGGGAAAAAAAATTAGTTCTCTCTTTTTAAAAGACTTCGTAAAAAAAATATTAGGAGTTGATTGGGAGAAGCTCAGTTGTTTGTATGAGAAGGCTGATACACAGAGGGTGGCAGTGATTAGTTTTTGCCCCTTGTCAGCTGGAGTACTCAGCACTGCCTTGGAAAGAGAACTAGAGGGGAAAGCCCAAATGAACCACCAAAAATTTGAAGGTACCCAGGTGATGAAGTGATGCTGTAAAAGCACATCGTTTTACTTTTTTTTTTTTTTTAAGGTGTTTGTTTTGTTTGCCAACAAGGTGTCTTTTGATCTGAGCCACACAGCAGCTTTATTGTGCAATAAACAGGTAGTAGAGGACATGTTATAAATCGTAGCCACCTTGGCTTTATTTAAAGTGAATCAAGTAACAATCAGAAAACCTCTCAATAATTACTGTAGTTATCTTGACTTAGCTAAAGAAAACATACTGATTCTGAAAAGAATAGATCTTATTTCTAATTTGATACCATAATGCATGTACTATGTGGATTCTTTGTAAGAGCAAAATGGTAGAAAAAGTATATCGGTGGATCTCTAAATGAAGCTGCATACGCTTACCCTTTGGTTCACATGTTTTAGATGATTTCATTCAGAGAAGGGACCAACGTGTCACAAGATTGAATAGCCAGTCCTGCATGCAGTTGGCTCTCAAGAGGTATTTGCTCAGGTCTCTTGAAACACTTTGGTTCAAAGTGTTGAGCTGCAGCAAGCAGGGCATCTTTCTTCACTTGCATTCAGTCAAACTGTTATTTTCCCATCACAGCGTGAAGTCATGCCTGACCCGGCACAGAAAGCTCATTCTGGAGGCATAGATGCAGCACAGAAATTATTTCCTAAAACCTGACGTTGACTGAAATCACTGAATAATAGGGGAGTAGGGAGGGAGGGCATGCTGAGTTGAGTGTAAAGGTTTGATAAGCTGCTTTAAAATGTGATTATGATTCTTATTTTTAGTCAAGTACCATAACTGACTAGTACTTCTGGGTACAAGTAGCTGTTGGTGGTATAAACAATGAATTTCAAAAGCTTTTTCATTACAACAAGATGGATCTTAATGTAATAGCTTTTGAATTCACAAGGGTTTGTTTTATCAGTGTTGAGCAAAGAGTGTTCAGGGTTATGAGTTTCATTGTCCTCGTCTTTAATGATTGGTTGTTGAGAGTCAAAGTACAGTTCTCCCTTGGAGGTGCATTCACCATTAGCTTTGCTGGATTCTCTTGCATAAATGATGCAGATCCTTAGTTGATTTTGCATGGGAAAAATAAAGGGAATTAAGCTAAAGACCTGGGCATGAGGCTTGCTTATCAAGTCTGAGTAACTGGAAGGAAAACAAATTGCGTGTATACAGTCTTCATTTTCTTTAGTTTGGATTAATCAAAGAGTGGAATGAACTGTTAGAGAGTAGCGTAGGGGGCAAAGGGACCTGGGGGTGCTGGTGGACAGCAGCATGATGAGCATGAGCCAGCAATATGCCCTCGTGGCCAATATGGCCAATGGGGTGTATTAGAAGGGCAGTAGGTCAAAAGAGGTTCTCCTCCCCCTCTGCCCTCTGGAATATTGTGCCCAGTTTTGGGCCCTTCAGTTCAAGAAGTCAGGGAGCTGCTGGAGAGAGTTCAGCACAGGGCCACAAAGATGATGGAGTGGAGCATCTCCCTTCTGATGAAAGGCTGAGGGAGCTGGGGCTCTTTAACTTGGAGGAGACTGAGGGGGTGACCTCATTAATGTTTACAAATATGTAAAGGGTAGGTGTCAGGAGGATGGAGCCAGGCTGTTCTCAGTGATGGCCAANATTCCAACCCTTAAGATTCTGTGATTCCATGATTAACTTGTGTGGCTTTGGTAATTTGTTGAAATGTGACTCCAACTGGTCTGTCAGATAGACTTCAGGGTCTAAGTCACAGAAAGTTGGAAAAAATAACTTACAGGTTAGTTTCTATATGACAGTGGTGCCTTTTGCTGCCCTTTGAAACTTCTCACTAAGTTTCAGCTGGTTTTCCTTGCTTTGACCTATTCCATTTTCTGTAGTCATTTAAGATTCACAGAAGCAGGACCGAGATACTAAAAGATAAACTAGGCACAGTTTTTGATTTTGTACAGATTAATACTTTGAGCTGTATTAAATGTTTTCTGAAGGACAGTAAATGGAATGGAAAGTATGTTTTTTCTGGAGTCAGTGATCCGGTGGGGATGGTGATGATCAAGGGGCTGGAGCTCCTCTGGGAGCCATGTGCTTTCCCAGTTGCTTGGTTCAGTGAGAATCGTTTGCAGGCACAACCAAGAGCTGGTATCTTGTGCAACCTGGGAAACTGTTGAGAAACTCTGAATTGAGCAAACATGGAAGATTAGGAAAAATGACAGATATGAGTGGGACAGTGTCAGTCTGCTGGGATTTACTGTCCTAAAAAAGCAGCAGTGAGTGTTGCAAGGGAGAGTTGTGAATACTGTAATGCTTACTGGTTAATTCTACGTTGAGGTCTAAATACGAAATTAATCAGATTGTTTCTTTGTAAACAACAATTAATTGGCAAATGTTTGTAGTTTGGTTTCACAAGATAGCTTTAGCTGCAAGGACTGCTGGCTACTGAAAAAAGGGAGGGCCTTTTTCTCATTCCCCATTTCTCTTTACCACTCCTAGTGCTTTTCTTTGGTGCCTGTCTTTTCAGAACATTCAGTATTAAAATATATTTTTAAAAATATTTTTTCCAGTTGTACTTAAACACAAATTTGAATGCCAGAGTTACTTATTACTGAAAAATCTAAGCTTCACAGTGTACTTCGAACAGTTACTACATTGGGGACAATATTTGTATATATACTTCATATTACCTAATCTATTGCAGTACCTGTAAGCATCTAATATGCTGTAAATGAAGGGAATTTCTTCATCTTCCCTGTTAAAAAACTACAGCTGCAGGTTTCTTTGTCTTTTTCTGAAGGAAGCTATTGTATAGTTAGGGGACTTATATATCTGCACATAACTTCCAGCAAGCACACTGCTATTAGCAGAGGTGCTTGGTGACTGTTAGCACAACTTTGTAACAGCACTTCTGGTTTTGGAAGGAGGTGGAGATAAAGTAAGGTGTCATTAAGAGTAGCTGAGGCTAAGACAGCCAGGGTGAGCCTTTCAGTGAAAAGTCTGGGAGCTGCTGGTAAGGATTCTCAGTTCTTGTGCAACCCCTTCTCTCCATGTTTGTCACAAGCAACTGGAAACTCGAGTTAACTTTACATGCTAATTTCAAATGAAAAAGTATTTGACCAGGGTGTACCCACCTTTTGTGGCTTGTCTCAGACTTCACTGAAGAATTTGAGATTGTGAGCAAATGCTGACTTTGGACAGCTGGAGTAGTGAAAGATGTTACTGCATCAGCCAGGAATGGAGGAAGAGGGTTTTTTTTAGGTTGCTTCATAAATTAACCTGAGGGAGAAAATCAACAGGGTTAACAGGTCACATTGTTTATAGTATAGGTTCAGTTACATAGGCACTACTTATATAAGCCTAGATATATTTGTTGCTTAAAAGGGAGAGATGGGACAGGACTGTCCATTGCTGCCTTCAGGGCTTTTACAGGCTCACTTTTGCTGTAGTTACTTAAGCCCGTAACTGTGTGGTCAAAATATATGCTAGCAGTTCAGCTGCATGATCTGTCATAATGTCTAAGGGTTTTCTTTGAACTGAAACATTCGAGTGATTCCTTTTTGGCTCTTGATTGTTCATGTCATACTTCTTTAAGTTAGAGTGTGGTGAGAGAACTTTGACTGGCAGTACATGATTTTCTGCTTTACCTAAAGAAAGTCTGGTGCCAGTCTTAAAATGTCACGAATATCTGTTGTAACTAATTTAAACACAGCGCACTCAAAAATAAACGTAGACATGAAAGATGTTGGTATGTATTTTGGTGTTGAAAGATATTTAAAAATATGCATAGTCTTTAACTTAGATACATTTGCAGAGAATCCAAATATTCAATGTTTTCAATGTTGCAGAGAGCAGGCAGAAAGTATCTTTCTGGGCAGCTATATGCCTGTTGCTTTCTCAGATATTGGAAAGGGGATTAAGGATTTCTTTGTATTTATGCTGTACTTAATGTTGCCCTACGTTAAACTTGTTTCTCTCTTTCAGATGGCTTGTTATTGCAGTTGGTCTAGTTCGAGCATACCTGGCTAAAGGTAGCTACCATAGCCTTTACTATTCAATAGAAAAGCCCCTGAAATTCTTCCAAACTGGAGCTTTGCTTGAGGTAGGTGTAGCCTTCTTCCCCAGTGTTACTAATATGTGCATGAGAGTTTTGTTTAGGAGAAACGAGACAGCCTTTATTGAGCAGTGCTTTCTAGGCACCTGGTTTTTCATTAGCATTTATAGAGTGATTTGAAGGGAACCATAAGAATTGTGTCTTACATAAAAGCTGAAATTTTTCCTTTTAGCAAGTGACGAGAGAGTTTACTGTCTGCAATTTAGCTTGGGCAGAGAGCTAAATATGCAGCTTAATCTTTGAAATGCAAACATTGAATCTTAAAGCTCTTGCGATAGTAGAACTGAATGTGTTTCTGAATTGCTACATTTGAAATAGTAGTGACTTGATTTTTGTTTTCTTTTTTTGTTCTAGATTCTGCACTGTGCATTTGGTAAGCTTGCAAGTTTTCAGTTGTCTTATTTTTATAAAAGACTGCAGTTTTAGCAATATATTAGCATGAAAAAATGTTTTGATCTGTCAATTGCCAGATGTAATTATTGCATAACTCACTAATTTTTGTTTGAAGTGCATTCCAGCTTTTTACTACATAATTTGACAAGTTGAATAACAAAAAAGAAAATAGTCTAATTGGGTTTTCAATTACTTGACATTCTATTTTTATCTAGGTCTTTTCAATGCTACAAATCTTAGAGCGGTTTATAAATGTTTTATAGCAGATCATTACACTCCATCTCTACATCTTATAATCTTCTGAAGCACGCTGGCTTTCCTCAAAAAAAGATTTCTAGCTGCAAGTAATTTAAAATCCAATAAAAATATCATTTCAAGCACTAGAATGTGAAAGCATGTGTCCACAGAGCATGGATACATGTTGTAAAATTAAGAAGGGGCAAACCACTCTTTATCCCAGGTTCAGCTGGCCTTTGATGGAACCGCTTGGGAAAGGAATAATTATGTAAGGAGTGATAGAATTGCACTTGTCTGGTTTGTTAGTCTGCATGGGTAGGGAATGCTTTGGCTTCAGCACTTGCATGTTTTGTACGTGGAAGAGATGATGTGTTGCAATCTCTGCAGGATCAAAGCCATGTGCTACAGAAGGGAGCAGTGCCTGTTTGCATACCTTTGCTTAACTCAGATTTTTTTTTTTTCTAAACAATCCAGTCTTCACAAAGAGACAATCTTACGTACAGGTAGTTGGTATCACGATTTCAAGTGTTAGTGTTTGAGCCTCCTATTGGAATGTTTGCTAGCTGCTATTTAAAAAGGATGATAGCATCCCTAAAGCTGCAGCTACAGTTTTGCCACTTTTCAGATATTGTACAAACCATCTACATACTTGAGGCTGTATGAGATTGTAAGTTTGAATTCCTGTGAAAAAGAGTATTATTTTTAATGACCAAATGTGGTAGCTGGAGGTCTTAAAATCCTGTTCACAAATTTGTCAGCAGAGGGCAGTCTCGTTCTGTATGTAGAGTAATTCTGACCTTCCTGAATAATTCAGTTACTCTGGAAATGTTACCTTGCAGAGGGCAATTTGTAGACTTTGCTCAGAAACGAATATCATATACACCTCAAATTCACGTAAAGGCTCTGAGTAAGCTATATGTATCATACTGGGTTGGACTAGATGATCTCTAAAGGTCCCTTCTAACCTCTGCCCTTCTAAGATGTAGTTGCCTGTGCTGCCAAGACAGTCCTTCCAATTCTGTTTTATTTCACCAAATCTCAATTACTGTTTTTTACACTAGAATGAACGGGGTTTTTTAAGTCTCAAATTAATAATGAAATGTGAAATTTTTGAAGTGTTACTTAACAGGTGTCAAAAAGGACAAGTTAAATTTCAAAACACTGGGCAAAAACCTTGCAGATAAAATACTATTTTACCATCCTAAATCTATAATGCTCTACTGTTTTCTTAAGCTCAACTTCCATGCAGAAGAACGTACAAATTTTAATTGGATTATCTTTTCCTACCGCTTTAGAGTAAATGTCCTGAACAAATCAGTNACAAATCTCAATTACACTGGAATGAACCTTTTTTTTTTTTTTTTTTTTTTGAAGTATCAAATTAATAATGAAATGTGAAATTTTTGAAGTGTTACTTAACAGGTGTCAAAAAGGACAAGTTAAATTTCAAAACACTGGGCAAAAACCTTGCAGATAAAATACTATTTTACCATCCTAAATCTATAATGCTCTACTGTTTTCTTAAGCTCAACTTCCATGCAGAAGAACGTACAAATTTTAATTGGATTATCTTTTCCTACCGCTTTAGAGTAAATGTCCTGAACAAATCAGTGAATAGCAGGGGAAGAGTCCTGTGTTTCACCTTCCAGGTTGGTGCAGAACAGCAAACAAGATGACTGTACCAGCCTGTCTGTGTACAAAGCTAATAATCCTGGCTCAGCTGACTGGAGCTGTGGATCCATTTAGCCCATGTTATCCTTAGTCACCCTATTTAATATTAGTGGAGCGAACCATTAGTTGAATGTTGCAACATTTTATCCCATTATCATATTTGCTTTCCCTAGCAAAGTTTTTTACCAAGAAAAGATCCCCAACACTTATTTTAACTTCCCATGGCTTTTATTTGTTTGTTTCCTGTTACTGGAAGCATTTATCACCTAAATAAAGTGAAGGTTTTTTGCACAGCTGGATACACTGCTCCTGTATGGCTACTGACTCCAGTCAAAAGTGTCTATGCAAGGAGAAACAGGAAATTTGCAGATTCCTTTGCCCCTGTGAAACTAATTGCTACAACCAGAGCTGTAATTCTCTGTCAATAGAGGAGCTTATCTGTGACAGATGGCTGTGTGTATCAGCATAACTTTTCTCTCCATATCTTTTCAGTAGAATCTAAAATGTTAGCATCTGTAAGGCAGCTTCTTCAAAACATGAAGATTGATAGGGGAATATCTCTGTCAGGCATGATTGAGAACAGAACTTTGGCATGTGGTGAAGATATTAAAAAAAAATGGAGGACAGGTTTATGTGAAGAGAAATGGTAATGTGTAGCCCAGAGACCAAGAGGAAAGGCTGAAGGACAGGCCAATGGAACGTGAACATGTGTTTATTTGACTTGTATAGCAGACAGAACACAAGCATAAGAATGGTATTAATAGTATGGAAGAGCTTCTGCCTGGAGGAACTTGATATGGAAAGAGATGATAGGAGCCACCAAAATGTAGAAACAATAATAGTACAAGGAGTTTGTGAAGGGAATGGAGAAAAGCAAAGAAGGCTTTAGTAAGTACAGGCCCAGCCTACAGAATTGTTACAGTACCAGCCTTCCTACCATGGTGATGCTTAGCAGTAACCCTCTGGTAAGCCAAAACCAACACTGGTTGACTTTGGTTTAGCCTGATCAGTTAGGAGGGATATGAGGGCTCCACTTGTAAGCTGTGCATACAGCCTGCTCTCAGTTAAACTCCCTGGGAGAAAGGAAGCACTTGTGAGGAGCTGGAGACTTAGTCTAGGATCTGGAAGAGGTCTGGGCACAGCTTACTTGTTGCTTGGTCCTGGACCTGAGCCCTCTGTCAAGCACTACTCTAAGCACATGTGATGTTGTATAAGTGGTGACAGGTGTTTTTTGAAATGCCAAGTTTAGAATTGACTGTCAGGTACCTTTTCAGTGCAAGTAAAGTTTACATAAGTTGTAGCTGGTGAGTAGCTCATTTTGGTCTCCTGTTTTTGGCATAGATTGGCATTGTCTTGGGTATAATGAAAAACCTAGTTTGTCAAAGTTATGAGATCTTGGATGGTTACTACACAGTCCTTTTGTGTTATTTATAGATGCCTTTAGAAGAACATCAGATTATCTTGGTTAGGAAGAGGCAATCTAAATTGTGTAAAAGAAAAGGTGTATTAGATCATAGGAGTGAGCCTTTAATGAGTGCAGATGGTGGGATTTTCTAGCACTCCCCTTTTGTGTTATCTGAGTAACAGGATTCTGCCCTGAGGTTCTACAACAGAAATTAGGTTATGAACAATACACCATAAAACTGTAGGTTTTTTTTCCCTCCTTTGAAAAAAGACTAACATAATGACTGAGACTGAAAATCATTCTAATGGAACTTGCTTTTGGCTTTTCTTATTCTTTCTTCCTCTTCCACCTATAAAGACCAGTTTGGTCTTTATAACTCTCTGAGGCCATTGTGTTGCTTGCTGTAACTTGCATTTCTTTTGGAAGCACTTTTTACTGTATTTTAGGAACTGTAACTGCTCCTGTGTTTGTCTTAATCATGCTACTGGAAGAAAATAAATTTTTATGCTGTGAAGTTCAGAAATCTTACGTAATCTTGCAGTCTAAAACTATTCATGGTCTGTCAGACCTGGGTGTCTTGGATCCTTTTAGTGGCAGTTTAATCAGCATCTCAGAACTAGCATAGAAGAACTGATGAAATCTACTTCCTTGATAAATCAAATATTAAAATTGTTTCTGTGCCCACCAATGCATCAGTTATTCCTTGGGTTTGGTTTCGTGTTTTTAAGAAGTTGTATTCCCAGGAGGGAATTATAAACTTTCTATCTAACAGAGTAAGGACTAGATCAGGGTTTCTTCAAAGTAGTATACTTTATGCTTGCTGTTTTGGGAGATATACTGTGCAAAACATCTTTATAATCTTGGCTATTTTAATCAAACAGGGTTTATTTGAAAGACTGTATCCCAAAAGTAATTTCATTGAAGTCATCTCATCTTATTCAGATGTTTTGTGTATTAAGGAATGTGCTTTGATCGCAACAAAACCAATTACTTATATTTGCATCAGAATTGATGCACAAAGTCTTGTCAGGGGATTGCAGTGCATCAGGCCACATAAACACCACAGCACAGACTTCATAGTCTCCAATTAAAAAAAAAAATAAATGCTTTCCTTGAAAACATTTCAAACAACTAGATTTTGGTTTAGCTGTGTTTTATTTCCCTACCTCCTGCCCTGATAGTCAGGAATATTTACTAATTGCAAAATATCTTCCAGGCATTGTTCCCTCTTCTGTTGTTCTGACTGCTTTCCAAGTGATGTCAAGGGTTTTCCTGACGTGGGCAGTAACACATAGTGTAAAAGAGGTAAGTTAAGCTATGAAATAGAAAATCTAGTCACCCATGCTGAAAAACAAGTGTTGAGTGTTGTGTTATTTTCCTTAAAATGGCTTTTGTTGGAGTCTAAACATATGAAATGGTTAATGTGAACTTCTGTGGATCAAAGAAATAAAAATCATCATTACTTGGTAGTCAAATACACTGAGGTCTGATTCTCTCCTTGTAAGACATCTAGCTCCTCATTAGATTTTTGCAGCCTTACTGAAGGTTAGTGTGTAATATGGAACCCAGAATTTGGGACAGCATTCTAGTATTGGCCTCATTAGTGCCATAATTAATAGCAAATCTCCTCACTATCTCCCTGTTTCATACACAACTTGCTTTCTTTACCATGGCATGTGGAAGCTCCCCCTCAACGTCTTGTGCACAGCAATGCCTAGATGTTCCCTGTTATCACTCTTCAAGATAACCTTCCCTCTGTCTTTTGTTTCTCTTACATTCAACCGTAGGTGAGTTTGGGGGCCTGTGTGTTTTTTCTCATTGCCTACCACACTGAGTATTGCTGTACGTTGTAACAAACCTCTGCAGAATCTTATGGAAGCAATCTTATTTGAAGATTAATCTTGACAGCTATTTTAAAATCTAAACATGCTTTAATTGATACAGATGATGCTGACTGACACTTTCATGTCATTTGAATACCTTGTAGTTGCCCAGATATGCTGCGTCTGTGCTCTCACTTCAGCCAACCAATCTTACTGGTTTTCTTCTTGTTAAAGAAATTACTTGATGCCAGTGTCAGCATGGCTGCCTGAAATAAGTAACGGTCATCTAGTGTCATTACATGTATAGGATCTTCTGTGACTTGACATGGAGAATGTCTTAAGGAGCCTGTCTTATTAACAGGCCTTCATGGAAACTGATTTCCTTGTTCCCAACATGATCTTGGGAGTATCCACCTGCATGTAGAGTAACATAAGTCACTGTAGTTCCTAGAAATTAACAGCCCTTGCTCCTGAGGACCCTTAGTTTCATGGTATTTTAAGTAGAGGAATGCTATTTCTCCATAAACACCCCATCTAGCAAAGTACTTACATTGGATTTTACTTTTGGTGCAAATCAATGTACTCCAGTTTCTGTTGATTCACTGGAGATAAATACTAGACTTTGAGCCAAAAAACTGCTGTAATCATGAGATATAAGATTTAGATTCATGCATAAAATATTTTTAAAGAAATACACCTGTAGTTTTGCTTGTTACTGGTATAATCTTGGGGTACATGGTGCTTCATAAAGAACAGTGATAATGTGTTTTTATGAATTGCTTCCTGGTTTTGAAATAACCCAAATATTAAAGGTTGGATTGCATGGATTAGTGTTATTCCTTGTGTTATCTGTTAGGCATGAAGGGGAGATTTTTAAAATCATTATGGGATAGGTTTGAAACTTATGCCCACATTCTCACCAGAGAAAATCAGCAAAATGGAAGAAAATATGAGCTACAAGTTCAGCCTAACATTCAAATTTTAACAGGGATTCTCTCAACAGTCTTGCAGTTATTTTCTCACATTCATGTGGTCTTTCGGTTAATGTCTTGCAAGAGAATGTATTATGCATTACTATTTTTCATGTCTTAGAAAGTGGGCATAAGAAAGTTGGTAAGGATGGGGAATCCTGTGATGAGTTTTTCACCTGTGACTTAGAGTAAATAAATCAAATGAAGAGGCTGTATTTTGACCCCTCCCCTTCCTCCCAGCCAGAGAGCCTGCAGTCTTACCTGGGGAGGTGTACTGAAAGTATCACAAGTGTTCTACTTTTTCTAAAGGGCTGTCTGCACAAGTGAGCTCCATGGTGAAGTCCAGGATTAAATTCTCACACAGCTTTATGGAACTTGTAAGCTATGCAGTTGCATGATGAGGTTCTTGTAAAATAAAATGTGGTTTTTCTCTTTAACTTTTTGAGTGAGGCTTGTGCAGTATCTCACTTTTCCAGACTGTTTTCATATATAATATAGTTAAAAGAAGAAATATCTGGGTTGTATCGCTCCTTTCTGTCAGAATACACTTCCAGATACGTGATGTGACTTGAAGCATGCTTCTTGCCACTAACATGTTTGTGCTTTTTGTTGAATTTAGCGCTGATGTGTTGTTAAATTCAATATGAAAGTATTTATAATAAATGTTAAAGCATGGCAAATGTTTAAGCACTGCACACTTCTTTAGATAGCAATGAGAGTCCCCTTACCTCCAACAAAGGAGTAGCTGTTGGCTTAGTGGAGGAGGGTCTGTCATGTAATATAGAACATGTAATTGTTCTGTTGTTATGTCAGAAAGGAGTTGGTTTGGTGAACTTTACCGTTTTTCCTACAAAGGAGGGAAGAGGATGAGCAAACTAGTATAAAAGTCCTATGGGGGAAAAAAAAAGTAGACAGGAGAACAGAAGGTGTCCTTCAGTTCAAAGTTGTGGGTTTGAATTTGTGTCATTTTGAGCAATGAGATTAACTGGTGACGTCATGGCAGGCCTTCATAGAGCTCTGTTCTGACAGATAATATTGCACCCAGTTCTGATGGTTAATTAAAAAATGGTGTCAACAGTGATTTAATGCTTGTGCAATTGAGTTCAGTTACAGATAAGCTGCAGATAAGTATAGTATATATTTAGAGGATCCTTTCTAGAACACAGTCAAAAGAGGATTTAATCCGTAGAAAGGATACTTAAAGAGGGAAAAGCATCTTAATTTATGGTACTTGAGACAAAGTTGTAGTAAAAGTCCACAATGGAAAGTTCAGAATGCTAAATGGATGAGTGCAATTGAAAAGCCTGATTTGGGCTCCCAATCTCAAGAGGGACAGGGAACTGCTGGAGAGAGTCCAGCACAGGGCCACCAAGATGATCAGGGGACTGGAGCATCTTCCTTATGAGGAAAGGCTGCGGGAACTGGGGCTGTTTAGTCTAAAGAGGAGAATGAGGAGGCATCTCATTAATATTTAGAGACATCTAAACGGTGGGTGTCAGGAGGTTGGGGCATTGCTTTTTTCTGTTGTATCTGGTAACAGGACAAGGGTTAATGAAAAGAAGCTGGAACACAAAAAATTCCAGTTAAACACAGGAAAAACTATTTTGCTGTTGAGGTGAAGGAGCCCTGGCACAGGCGCTCAGGGAGGATGTGGAGTCTCTTGCTCTGGAGGTTTTCAAATCCACCTGGATGCGTTCCTGTGGGACCTGACTGAGGGGAACCTACTTTAGCAGGGATGTTGGACTGGATGATCTCTAAAGGGCTCTTCCAACCCCTTATCATTCTATGATCACTGCTTTATATCTGTGTAATATTCGAGTAATACTGTGTAACACAAACATCTGTCAGGCCTTTTGTGCCTACTGTGAAGCTTGCTTTCTTTTTTTTTTTTTTTTTTTAAACCAGTATATCAGAGAACCAGTGCTCTGGAGGGAGATGTGTGGTTTCATCATTACAGTTGCACAGTGCTGCTGGTTTTACTCTTATGCACTGGATTGCTTAATTATGTGTTGAGCTGAAATTTTCTGCAAATAATTTGTCAAACTGTTGCTCTTAATGTGGGGAAATCTATAGACTTTCCCTTCTCATGCATAAGGAGAACAGTAAAAAAACCTCTCATGCTTTATTTTTGGATTCCCAGTTCCCATCTTTGTGTCTTAAGAGGCTGTGGATTCTCTTCCGTTTGAACAAGCATTGGCTGTTATTCACTGTACTGAAGATAAGCTAAAATATTCAGGACTCTCCTTGATGATAAATTGTTTTGAAACACATGCCAAAAGATTATGGGGATGTTTTACTTGACCTTTATTAAAGCAGTTGGAAAATAAGTTGTAAATAAAGTGTAAGATGTGCTTTGACTTTGTCTGACGCCTCCTTCAAAGACCGGCATGAAAGAGTAGAGATACCACTAAGCCCGATGCAGCCCTCTAAACTCGATTTATTAAGAGTCTACTGTTTGTTGGCTGTACTAGACCCTTGTCCTGAGCTTAGAAGAGGACCCATGCAAATGCAGTATTAGTAGTGCCTACATGACTAAGACTTTTGAGAGACTTTTGTGTGTCAGTTCCCAGGGGTTCAATAACATGCGTTTTGGACATCTTTATCTGAACTGTTGAAAAACTGTCAGTTCTCAAAGAGATGTTCCAATAGTGACAGACTTTGGAGGGGTCTGTTAATGTGTAGGAAACGTACAATGAGATGTAGAACATAGTTAAAATATGATGATAAAATGCATGGTTGTCCTCTGTTCCTTACTGCATAGACTTGGAACTATTTGAAAACCATAAAGGTCACTTTTCTATGAAAACTACCACCAATTTCCACTATTCTTTCTTCTTTAATTAGGGACAAAAGTTATAAAGGCACAATCAGTGATTATTTAAGTGGACTTAACAGGGTTGTGTGTGTGACTTAGAATGGTGTGAACTGTTCTAATAGGTTCTAACACAGTTCTAATACTAAAGCAGATGGGAATGGCTTGGACCTGTGAAGGCAGCGTTACAGAAGTCCTGTGATAGAACTAGATTGTAACTGCCAGATTTTCTATTTCTATGTGTATCATTCACTGTTAGCTTCACAGTTTCTTCTCCTTGTTCACTTCTTTGGATACTACTTCAAGCCACAAATTTTTGCTTGTTGGTTTTAGTGACTTCCATAGTTAGGGAGGGAGGCGGGGTTTCAAAGTACAGGTTGAAGTCTGTGACTCATAGTTTTGGATGAACTCACTAAGCTGCTACTCCTGATTTGGCCAGAAGATGCAGCTCTGGAGTGCTTGTGAAGCGTGTTGCTCCTTGGGAACAGCATCATCTGTGAACTTTTCCAGCTAGAGGATTAAGTCTGGTGTATAAAGGAGACCCCAAACAGGGGTAAGGGAGATTAATTGATATGCAAATTATCACAGTTACATGTGGAAAAAAGACAAGGTGCATTTGCTGCAAAAAGCAGTGAAAAGTGACTTGAAATGCTGTGTGCAGCAGAGTATAGATTAACAGCAGCTCTACATTCCAAGATACCCCAATATTTCTGTATAAATCTTCCTGGGGTTTATAGTCTGTATCAGAAAGGTTTTGTCAGTAATTCTCAGGGGTGTTTTTACACACACACACGCATATGATCAGTCCCCTTATTAAAAGGTTTCTGATTGCAGTGTGTTTTCTTGTTCCTTTTCTTGCTTGCACGAGTACCTTGCCCAAGATTAACAGTGTACCACCCACACCTACTGACTTCCTTTTAGCTTTTTTTCAAGAGCTGGATGAAAAAAGAAAATGCAGGCCCCTGTGGCTGAGGTCTTTTTGTTCCCATGGTCCACTGAATTTGGGCTCAAGGTATTCTTACAGCTGACAGTCCTGTTGAACGGGAGGGAAGGAGGGGGGTGGCTGCATAAAAATCCTGTTTGTACTCTCAAGAGCTTGTAATGCAGGAATGTGAACCCCATATACTACTTCATCACTGTTATTCCATCTGAAACTTAAACCTCATAGTTATGCTCTCAAATCTAATATATCTAATAATTCATTTAAACATACATGCTTTTGAAGTGTAACCTTCAAAATACGAAGGGAGTAAAAGCTGTTTTGGTGTTGTGTGTCTGAAATATAAGCTCTAAGAGGTGTAAAGCAGTGAAACATAATAATGCTTTGAGTGTAACATGAGAGGAACTATGCTGGGTACGATATCAGGAAAAGGAGCAAGGAAGGATGAAGCAAACAGCTGTCAAGCTTACCTGAGGTGAGACAGTCTGAGTTTCTGTTTCTTCTCTCCTCCTAAACTGTGTCCTGGTATTAGCTGTTTTGCTGCTGCTTGTAATTAGGGCCCAGCTTCTCAACTGTAGAGAGAAGAAAACATTGTCTCCTCTAAGAAGTAGCACTAGAACCAGAATACAAAGTCTAAACTAGATATCAAGTGTTAAGACTGATGTATTAGCATCCTTTCTGCTTGCTGCACTAGCAAGAAATCATAGGACTAAAATACAAGCTGGTACTATATAGGAATGGGAAGAGTTATGAGTTGTACTCAGCATTTGAAGCATCTCTTGTACTGACTTACCTTGCACAGAATGGGAGATCTTAGATTATCTGTTTGCCAAGCAGAGCTATGCTTATGCAACTAAAAAGATACAGAGCATAAGAAGGGTTTTTTACTGTCATTACTAATGTTGCTTTTAAGCTTAATCTTGGAGTCTGTTCTCTAAGCTGATGCAATAACAGCAACCCGTGGGAATTGATTTCTTTGAGCTTTTCTTGGGTCTGTTGAGTAATTAGTAACTTGACTTCATACTGAGCTTTTCTTCTTTCTTACAGGTACAAACTGAGGATAGCGTCCTGTTATTTGTGGTGGCCTGGACGATCACAGAGATAATCCGTTATTCTTTTTATACATTTAGCTTGTTAAACCACCTCCCTTATCTCATCAAATGGGCCAGGTAGGTGGCACAATAGAAATCACAGCCTTAAAGCACTGATCTGACACAGATATTTCTCTTGTAAAACAATTGCAGTACAAAAAAAAAAAAAAAGGGGTTCTACCCTGAGGTAATTGCCATGTTTGTGAATGAATTCCTGGCTTCTTTCTAGCAGATTTCTGTGTTAAGAAATATCTGTTGCATTGTAAGCCGAAAGTAGTTTGTCAGAAGTCAGTCCTACTTACAAAGTGATTGTGCACGTCAGAAACTGACATTCAACAGTAAGGGGGAAGTAACCTGATGTTTAGCAGTAACCCTTGAATCCAAGGGTTGTGCTTGAAGCAGTTTGTAAGCTGATTAATTTCAACTGTGTGTGGCCCCATTTTGGGCAATATAATGACCTCTGTCAAAGAGTTCAGGAATCAAAGTAACAAAGAGGGAGTGGGTAGTTCTAAATCTTATTTATGTATTACGTTTTAGATTCTCAAAGATAATCTTCAAATAACTCCAACTGATTGCTGCATTGAAACTTACCTTGCAGTAATGTTCACACCTTGCCATACTCTAATAAATAAGAGTGAAGGGAAATAAATATGCTTTGAGAATTTAAAACTTGAAAATCCATAGTTACATTTAACAAATACTTTGTCAAACTTTTGTCATTATTATTAACCCTTTCTGTAAATGTTTTGTTCTAGGTACACTTTGTTTATAGTACTGTATCCGATGGGAGTCTCAGGCGAATTGCTCACGATATATGCTGCATTACCCTTCGTCAGGCAGTCTGGCTTGTATTCCATTAGTTTACCTAACAAGTACAACTTTTCTTTTGACTACTATACATTCCTGATCCTGGTTATGATCTCTTACATTCCAAGTAAGTATGAGTTTGTGAGGGTATTTTTAATATTAAAAGCTTTAACAGGAGGAGCTCATAATTATGGCACTAACAGACATTTAACTAAATGGTTTAGCAAATTTAATTTTGAAAATTATCTAAAGAAAAAATCCAGTTAAAACTGCAGGGATTGCATTCTACCAATGCTTGCAAAACAGTAAAATGTGGGGTTTTTTTCTCTTACACTTGGAATATGAAATAACTGTGGTACTTCTTGGCAAATGTTGACATCTTTTGTTATTTTTTTTCCACCCTACTTGCAGTCTTTTCGCAGAACAAAGTTCAAAACAGCCTCTTAAAATTCAGTTATCCATCAGGAATAAGAACATTGCTTTTGCATTAGTGGGTAGGTAGGGAACCATTTCTGTTGAATTAACTTGAATTGGCATAATCTCTGGTTGATGTTTCTGTAGATGGAATGAAGATTTGGCTTTGCTGCTTCGAAATGGAGAAGAACACAGAGCCTTTAGCAAATTTAAATGTGCAAATAAAGTCTAACATGCAGAATAATGTAGTGATGATGGTTGCTGCTGCTGTTAGCTATCTCTGCAGCTCTCTGTATCTTCTTGTTTGTGCAGAATGATAAACCATATCCAAAGATTTAAATTTCAGTAGTGTGCCTGTTGCTATAACAAGGACTTAGACTTTCAGTTAGAACTTAGACTTGTGATTCTGACATCCAAAGTTCATAAGTTCTTCCATCTGTTCTTAAAAAAAAAAAAAAACAAAAAAAAAACCAGCCCATTTTACATACATTTGTTTCTTCTTATCCCCCTCCTCCCAAAATGGTGATATTACTACTCCAAGCAGTCAGAATAATATCATTTGTTTCAGTCAAAATATCCAGAAGTATTTGTATCTAGCAACAGGACAAGGGGTAATGGGATGAAGCTGGAACACAAAAAGTTCCATTTAAACATAAGGATAAACTATTTCACTGTGAGGGTGAGGGAGCCCTGGCACAGGCTGCCCAGGGAGGGTGTGGAGGCTCCTTCCTTGGAGGTCTTCAAGACCCACCTGGACACGTTCCTGTGCGACCTGATCTAGGTGAACCTGCTTCTGCAGGGGGTTTGGCCTAGATGATCTCTAAAGGTCCCTTCCAATCCTATCATTCTATGATTCTATTTATTACTTCATGTGCAGTGGCAAGATCATAGTTGTCAGGCGATGTGGGAGAGATGCCACATGGAACTCAAGTAACAAATTTGGCATGCTTCCTACATGGAAAATGGTGTCTCTTAAATGAGGTGTATTTTCCATTATCATTGCTGGATGCACAACTTGAATGCAGTCTTTTTTTTTTCTTTTTTATTATCATTGTGAATAGTATCTTAGTTCTGAGGACCAACTGCTTGGAACAAACCTAAGCAGTCTTAGATGCCCTTTCATGTGAAGATTTCTTCTACTCCTGAGATACAAGAAAAGTGATGTTAGTTGCAATCATTGATTAAACTGTAGTTTGGTTATTCATTCATAAAAGCTACCTGTACAGGAATGGGCCTTCTGACCCCACTGAAGATCTTGGAAATTTTAGGAGTGTTGANCTTTCATTTGTAACTTAGACTTGTGATTCTGACATCCAAAGTTCATAAGTTCTTCCATCTGTTCTTAAAAAAAAAAAAAAACAAAAAAAAAACCAGCCCATTTTACATACATTTGTTTCTTCTTATCCCCCTCCTCCCAAAATGGTGATATTACTACTCCAAGCAGTCAGAATAATATCATTTGTTTCAGTCAAAATATCCAGAAGTATTTGTATCTAGCAACAGGACAAGGGGTAATGGGATGAAGCTGGAACACAAAAAGTTCCATTTAAACATAAGGATAAACTATTTCACTGTGAGGGTGAGGGAGCCCTGGCACAGGCTGCCCAGGGAGGGTGTGGAGGCTCCTTCCTTGGAGGTCTTCAAGACCCACCTGGACACGTTCCTGTGCGACCTGATCTAGGTGAACCTGCTTCTGCAGGGGGTTTGGCCTAGATGATCTCTAAAGGTCCCTTCCAATCCTATCATTCTATGATTCTATTTATTACTTCATGTGCAGTGGCAAGATCATAGTTGTCAGGCGATGTGGGAGAGATGCCACATGGAACTCAAGTAACAAATTTGGCATGCTTCCTACATGGAAAATGGTGTCTCTTAAATGAGGTGTATTTTCCATTATCATTGCTGGATGCACAACTTGAATGCAGTCTTTTTTTTTTCTTTTTTATTATCATTGTGAATAGTATCTTAGTTCTGAGGACCAACTGCTTGGAACAAACCTAAGCAGTCTTAGATGCCCTTTCATGTGAAGATTTCTTCTACTCCTGAGATACAAGAAAAGTGATGTTAGTTGCAATCATTGATTAAACTGTAGTTTGGTTATTCATTCATAAAAGCTACCTGTACAGGAATGGGCCTTCTGACCCCACTGAAGATCTTGGAAATTTTAGGAGTGTTGATATCATGACATTTTTACATTCTTGATAGTTACATCTTACCATTTACCTCCCTTTAAATCTCTAATTTAGTACTTGTCTGTGTAAACTGACACCTTGCCAGAAAAGATGTCATTAAATTTTTTGCATATACTGAATCCCTGTTAGACTTTTAATGGAGAAACCACGTGGCTCTGTATTTTGTTACATCTTTGGGTAGCTGTGAAGAGATTAGAATAAAGAGGAAACAATCAGAAAATGAAATACAGAGTGAAGAAAGACAAAATAAAACTTCTTTACCTGAAAAGTAGTGTACAAATTACACAGATTTTGGGTTATGTTTATGGCAAACACATTGCACATGTAACATACAATTTAGACCTTGTTAACCTATGGTTCACAAAGGTTTAGTGTCTCATGCCAATTTTAACTTTTACTGTTAATGTATGTTTTGCATCCCCTGCTTTGTTGTTTTGCAAACATACTGAATAATATAGCCTTAGAAACAGGAGGAGCAAAAGCTTTGCGTGGAGGATTAAGACATAAGAGGTGAAAGAGGCATCAGTTGATATAAAGTTCCTTAGATCCCAAAAAAGTAACAGTAAATTTCTAAGACATTAAACAAATCTGGAAACGTCACTCTTTAAAGGAGATCTTCCTCCCTGCAGTGTATTTTCTTTCTATTTTGTGTTTGCAGTTCAGGAAGCTTTTGTCCTCCTGATGTACGTACAGAGTTAAATAAGGCAAATTGCACTTAATTAAAAATGTGATTAGCAAAAAAATAAATAGTACCCAGAGCCTAAGGACAATATCACTTGCTCTCTTTAAGGAATAAAAGGCAGTAGAGAACTTGAGCAGAGAGCAGATAAGCATGTTTTCTTCTAATAGAGAATTGGTGACCTTGGGCATGTGACTATGCATCTTACATTGACACGTGAGCCTCACTGTGTGCTTTATTTACTTAAAGTCTGTTTTCTCTTCAGTCTTTCCTCAGCTGTATTTTCATATGCTACATCAGAGGCGAAAGGTACTCTCTCACACTGAAGAACACAAGAAGTCGGAGTAATTCCAACTCTTTTTCAGAACTTTTCAAACATCAAAATGCTGCAGATTTTCAATACCCAGCACATTTATAAAGAATATACCAAGATTAAAAAAAAAGTCAAAGACCAATAATTTAGCAAGAATAACCAGTAAATCTGATTTCACTGATATTCCACAATGTAAAGCATTGAAATAGTTTTCAGCTTGCAGTGCTTCAGACAACTTTTAAACTTGATATGGCTTGGCAGTTAGCCTTTTCCTTTTCTTCAACTGATGTGCTAAATGGTTTTCATTTATTACTAAATGCCTGAAGGTTGCAGTATGAGTGATGAAGTTGTACCCACTAAAATGCTTGAATTGGGATTATATTACTGATACCTCTTTTTTTTTTTAAATGCTTGACTGCATGCCAGAAACTGTATGTATTGCTGTGAAAGCAAACAATATGTTCTGGAATCCTGTAGGATTTTGACTCAGAGACTCCAGTGGAGAGTGCAATCCAGGCAAAGTGTTTGAATTTAGCAAGGTAGGTTGTGTATTTAAAAGGTGCTGGGAACAAGAACAGGAAACCAATCATGGGAAATGAGGGAAATGTGATTCTTTAGGAATTTAAACAGTAGGGTGTCTGACCAGAATGAGTTCTCTGAAGATCTTGTTTAAGCTGATTACTGAAATGCTAATGTTAAATCAGAGGCTCTAATGCTTATTTGAAACATAAAAACTCTTAAGTACTGCATCCCTGAATACTTTTTTAAAGATTAAAAAACCATAATATTTCTAGTGATATCAGTAATGAATCTAACAATATAAGGAGGCAAGTCACCTAGAAATAGGTGCAGTTCTCCCTTTTTTTACTCTGTCATCTCTGATCACTGTCCTCTATCTCAGTGGCACTCATCTTCTAGTGCTGAGGACTACTTGGTCTACTGTGGAATCACTTTGAGAGCCTTGTTCCTCAACCTGACTTTTCCTAAGTGACTAATGTGTATCACTCTGGCACAAGCAAGCAGGCAGTTCCAGGCACTCAGCTTCTGAAATGTTGCAAAATCATAAACTCCTTCTTTGAAAGCAGATTATCTCATGTGTTACATGCTGCTTTTGCAGATTGGACAAGCCTTCCCTCATCTGCCCTTTTGAAAAAGCAGAAGACCACAGAAAGTTAAATTCTCCTCAGTGCTTTCTCTGGGTTCTCAGGCTAAGCCTTCCCTTGGGAAGGTAAAACAGAAAATGAAGGAATGGAGAAAACCTTGTGGTGAGGCAGAAAGCACTAAAATGCTGTGTGAGCAGTGCCCCAAGTTATGAACAAACTGTTGGTTTGGGAGTATGGGGTGGGGAATAAAAGTGACAAAGGGAGCAGGGAAATGCACAGATACCTGAGCAAAAGCAAATTTCAGTTACAGCCTTTGCTTTGTTAGAAATTAATGGTCAAATAGTCCCATCATCACTCAGTCAGAGCCACTAGATAACAACACAAGGGCTTCTCTGGCTTCTCCCATGTAACATGATTTAGTGTATAAATGAGGTGTGGTAACTATCAAGGTACCTGCAGTACTGATCTCGTGCTGTGCCTGCCAGCACCTCTCCCTGGATGTGGCCCATATCCGTGTCCCATTTACTTGTGCTTGATGCATCACACCACTCCCTAAACATTGCCAGTAAGAACTAAGGGCACAGGCTCTCCTTTCTAGCACTTGGAGAGAGCTGGATTTATGAGTATTTTGGTTTGTTTGTCAGAGCTACATTTGAAAAAAAAGGAAAATGTTTGCATTTTTCAGTGATTGCCTTTGACTCCACAAAAAATCTGACTCGGTACCTTGTGTAACACCTTTCCTGGTCATCACAAACAGGTCTGTTGTAAGCAGGGAAGGGGTAAGAGACAAAAACTATCTTTGTGTCTATTTTAAACCTTTTAGAGACAGTTATTTGCTCTAATAAAAAAATGCTGTGTCTGTATATGACTTCAAAGTGGATTTGCGTTCAGAGATGCAATGATTTCATTTCTCCGTCAGGTTATGTGGTGCTTTAAGTGATCTGAGAAATGCTGCATTATACTGAGCTCATTCTTCAAAACTGTAAATTTCCACTTCTTAACAAAGTATCTTTTGCTTATAGTTGCTTTCAAAGGAGTTAGTGTCAGTATTTCTGAAGGATGTCATCTAAAAGATCTGTTTTCCTGATGTACTCAGGTTACTGGATATTGTCAGTGTTCAGCTCCTGAACTTCTCTTGATTTGATTTCTTTGCCCAAATAAAAGATTTGGTTTCAAATTGGTTGGTCCAGTCTGGAGGAAAAAAAAAAAAAAAAAGGCTGTGTAATGTTCCTATATTAAACAAACTTGTAGCTCTGTTGATGAGAAAGATGTAGTACAGATCTGTATTAGATAGCATTGGCACTAGGGAAAATCAGAGAGCTGCCAGTAGGTAGAAAGCTTGTACAACCAATGTCTTGACTGAATTAGCTTTATTATGGAATATTTAATTGAAAGTATGAATTTGCCACACAAATGCAAATAAACTGCAGCCTTTTAAAAGAAAACTGGGTTCCTTTTCCTTTTAAGAAAAGAAAGAAATTTCTCTGATAGTAGGAAATATTATCAGCAAAGTTGATTTAAATTCTATTCAGAAGTAGGAACATGCAGTTAATATGTAGAAGAATTCCAGCACTTCATCTTGCAGTGCTTTTTCAAGTTGACTTCCATGGAAATCTCTGGAAGGTGATTTTGAGTAAGAACTGTTGTGCAGTGCCCTAATACTGTTTGGGTTTAGCCTTAATGCTGACTTTGGTCACTTATGTGGGTTTTTTCCTCCTCATAAAATAAGAACAATTTCCCCTCGTCTGCCACTGATACTGTAATGTGGTTTGTGTGAACTTTATGATAGAAGCTTTGATTCGTACTCTTTGCCACAAATCTAGAGGGCTTTTTTTTTCCGCCTCCTTCAGACTTATTTACTTGGCTTGCATGTTTTCTGTCAGCACCACCAAAGTTCCGCAGCAGACACGCATTCTACTTTGCTAGTCTGTGTGTTGTGTGCACTCGTTTGGTCCACAGTAGTTTATGTTCTACCATGCTGCTTTTGGCCAAGTTAGTCACTACCCTCTAAAAAAAAAACAACGACAAAGTTCTTACCAGTACATAGTTTACAACTGGAACTGTAGAAGTATTCATATTGTAAAACACAGTAAGATGCAGGTTACAGTGCAGGTAAATTGTAATTTTTCCACAATGTGATGTTTCTGTCAAAGGGAGAGTGTTTTATTATTTATTGGTAGAAGGGTTGGCATTTGTGTGGACCAATCTGCAGTGTCATTTTAAAAACCTATCTTTCAGCTTAAAATTTTCATGAGTATACATCATACATTTTGATGTATACGTCAGTGAAATTTGGATGAAAACTATATACTGTCATTTTTGTATTTTTTTCTATGTTGTGAAGAATAAAATTGTAATTTTATAAGTCTGATTCACTAAGATTATTATAAGTTAAATGTATTTTTTGTATATTTAGGAATCTGGTATTACCTGGAGCTATGAAAAATTAAGCATAGACTTTTTATGCATGGCTGGAAGATATTTCTACTTGGTAATGCAGTGGAATGGTTTGTATGCTAAAATACTAGTCTGTGTTGTTGCCTTGTGAAATTGATTCTGTGCTCTCTGCCTGGATTTGGCCTCCTGAACAGTGATACTAATGCTATAATCCAAATAAAACAATTCTGAACTAAGTGTGTTGTATTGTTACTGTTTAAGGAACAAAAGCAGATACTTTATAAATGGGAGTTAGGGCTGTATTTTTATGTGTTTGTATATAACATGTACCTTGTAATTTACAAGATTTTTTTTGGCATACCTAACTTTTGAGCTCAAACAAAACAATCAAGCAACTTGATACTGTTGTTAGGCTCTGCTTTTCACTTTTAAAAGGCACTTGTAACAACTTGTTACTATGTTAACGTTCAAACTTACAACTTCCTGAAGGATCCTCAGAATGCCGAGCTCTTTGTTCTCCTCTTGTTTTCTGTACTCTACACGGTGATGGTTTTCTACAAAAACAAAATCGTTTTGAGTATTATAAATATAGTGGAATGTTTAACTAATGTAACAGAATAATTCAGAGTTCATTTACTAAATATAATATGTCTGCTACCATGGCAACGTTCTTGGCATTTTTAACACTTCCTGAGAGAGATTTAAATACTGTGTGTAGATGGCATTGAGGCTCATAAAAACAAGTTTTAATCCTCTAATAGGAACTGAGTAGTAGTTGCAGAGGGAGTGCTATTCTAGGCATATGCTTGTCATAAGATTGCACAACTACAGTGATTTTTTTGTTTGATTGCAGACAGGATGAAATAACATTGTCATGCCCAGCATCAGCACATGGCCTACGCATGATAGCTGTGACTTAGCACTACTGTGTAATTAAGAAGTTCTCTTGGAAGTGTTGTGCCAGGAAGAGTGATGCTGAGCTCCATTTGTGCCTTAGAATAACTACTACTGGTTATTTGTATTTCCTGGTTATTTGTATTTCCTCTTTGCATTTTGAAAACAGTGTGTGTGGAAACAATTCTAGTTACCTAAGGTAACATTAGAGAGTCCGAAAAGCATAAGGATTCTGTGATTGTAAACAAAATAATTTCACCATAGTATTTAAGGCTCATCTTAAGGTATTGGCAGGTCTTGGCACAAGACTTGAAGAAGGATCTATGCTGGTGTGTTGAGTATAAAAAACCAAAAGTGTGGATATCTCTGTGATTCCGTTTTGTGTGATGTGGACTGAGCATTTCTAGAGTTGGGATTGATTGACTCAAGCCACTCAACAGCCCTGAACTTCCATTCAATATCAAGTGGCTTTTAAATTCTGCTTCCCATTTCTTAAACAAATACCCTTCCACACTTGTCAAAAGTCTTTCAATATTATAGTGAGGGAATTACTAAAACTTCTGTGATGTTTTCTGAAGGCTGCCTTGTAGCAGTTGGAATTAAAAATCTGGATGGAAAATTTAAAACTTGTAATACTATTGGTCACAAATTTCCAGAACAATACTTACCTTTACAGATGTGAAAGACCTTACAGCCCTTTTTGCATCTTCACAAATGAGCTGGTCATCAGTATTGTCATCAGGTGCGTTTTTCTTTTTATGTTTACTTTGATAATATGCTTATATTGGGGAAAGAGATGTTACTGTCCAAATTATATCTCAATTTTTCTGGTGTTTTAAGTGAATGCATGTTATTTCAGTCTTCCACTATATAAATCACGATATTTAGGAGCATTTCAGCATCTTGTTATACTTTCACAAACTCTGTGTCACAACAAACTGCCTCTCTGTAGATTTAAATAAATTCCTCATAGTTTGTACATAGGAATTTTACATAACCTGGTACTGCAAGAGGATGTTGTTACTGGTAAGTTCATAAGTGGAAGTTTTTGCAGAGGCTTATTCATTGGAATTGTGAACACTGAATTGCATTTTGTCCTGACTTTTTTCACTCGTGCTTCAGACAGTTTGCACAATCTTCTGCAAACCATTTATTACCACTTACAAGTGTACGTACATTAAAGACTTTATAACTGACATTTTCTAGTCTGAACACTTGAATTCACAGAATCATATTTGCTGTGTAATCTACATTCAGCCTCTTGAGCAGTACAGTGGGTTAGTCTCTAAAATCAATGGGTGATAATCTGAAGAATGTATGTGTTTAGGCATTTCAGGTATCTTAAATTAGTTTTAAGTTGATGTGAACTTAAATGTCAGCCCTTTAGTTTTTAGACATAACATGTCTACAAAACATTTATGAGTTATGGAGAAGATATAGAAAGTGGAAGGAGAACCTTTCAGTTAGCCTAACACTAGGTTGCTTTTATGACATCAGTTTGTTTTTCAGTTAGTTAAAGATATCTTCAAGTAAAATACAACCTCTTTGCTCACTAGATAAGAAAAAGATACTGAGTGCTGGTCTTCTGTAATAAGTAACTGTCAATAAAAAGGTGAGATAGAAGAAGTGGAGAGGTACTGGAGGATACAGAGCTACTAATGTGCTTCCCAGAGAATATTTGGGATTTTGCAAAACATGAAACTTCTTTTTTTTTCCTTTGGTAGTTGGTTGCTTTGGGTCAGTTGCTGTGTTGAGTGGGTGGGCAGGTGGTGGTGGTGGTTCATTTTTGGGTTTTGGGGGGGAGGTAAGGCAGCACAACATCACGTAATGGAAATGCTGCAACATTTGTCTGGTGTGTTGATAACATGAAGTCCCATTAATTCCCCATCAGGTGTTTCTTATGTAATTATGGGGAACTGGATGCACTGATTTAGATGCTCTGCTTCTAGGAAAGTTACTGGTTTGAGTATTACATGTGTTTCCTTACTCAGTGTTTTTGGTGTAATTTCAGTTAAGTAAACAAAGCACTTTAACTGTTCTGAAGTTAGCGAACAGGAACAATGGAAACCACTTTCTTGCATCAGCAAGAAAATAGATGTGAAATTGAAAGTAAGACATTGCTGGTTAGTTTACTTACTTGGACTGGAAATTGACAGTTGATATTGTCAAAGCCCTACCAGAAGTAATGTGCAATCTAAAGGTATTGAATTATTCTTTAAAAAGTTATGTCATACCAAAGGATATATGGAAAGCTGCTGTAGGCATATAAGTGCATACAAACATGGGGCAGACATAAACGTTTATGGACCAGTGTGCTCCAGGTTCCTGGTGACACATGACTACAGATCAGGCCATAGCTTGCCAGATTTTGAAGAAAGAAATTTTCTTAATGGTGGGAAGATGTAAAACTACTACATACCACTTCTGTTAAAAATCATCGGATTTCATTCTTCTCAGTTACATGTTTTAAGCTGATACTTAATGTTTCCTGTTACGAGTTCTTAAGAATAAATGTATTGAACAGTGTATTGTTACACACATTGAAGTTATGTATTTCAGAATGATGTCAATTAAAAAATTAATTAATTTTGTTACATTTTTATTCAGGCCTGGTTTTCTCATGAAAATAGTGATGTGGGGTTTTTTTATTTTCTGGCCCATTTGCCTGTTCCTAATGGACTACAGTTGCTAAATATACCAGCTAGATTTGAAGTGTAGAAGACTCAGGGAAGTTCCTACAACTCGTGTCTGTACTTAGCTCCAGACCCTCTACAGCTTGTCCTAATCTCTTGTCAGTGTAAGGAGGAGGGTAGACACAGACAATAAGATGAAAACATTTGAGACTAGGTTTTCCTAGTCTTGTGAACAGAGTAACACATTTCCACCCACTATCTTATGGTCCCTTACATAATTAGGGCAGTATCAGTTGAGTTTTTTCAGTGTAAGTTTGATGGACAAAGCCACCTGATGCTCAACCCCCTTCTCGGGTGTACTGATAGTAGTGGAACTTGAATTGCTGTTGTGTTCAGTAATACAGTGACAAGACCTATGGCACACTTTCATTTTGGGTATATGTGACCCTAACTTAATGGTGCCCCTTAACTATTTGTGCTTATGCTGCAGATAAGTGTAGTAATTTTATAAGTGGAACTCAGCTTCACTACAGCTTGTGCAAAGGTATTTGATAAACTAGTTTAAAACTGTATAGCTTTTGGTAGACCAAAAGCATTATCATTCAGCTCTGAGCTTAATACAGGCTGCCGGAGTCCACTTAGGACAAATATTTCAGTCATGCTACTGTTGCTTTGATGTTATCGATAGGTGGGTGACCTAGCAAGGCTGAATACTGAGTAGGTATATATGGGATACAGTTAAAAACTGATTGTGCTGGGTTCACACTCTTTGTAAAGAACTGAAATCCTTAACTTTTTTTTTCCTTAGTGTTGGGATTATGTGACATGTTGTGAATGACCATACAAATTGTTTGTGTTACGGTGAACGTAATGATGCGATCCTTGGGTATTGTATATAGCCATGTGCATGTTGCAGATCTGCATCCTACCTCAAACTTGTCCTAAACAACATATGAATGAAAATATTTCCAGTTATGCATTTGTGGGTGAAATGTTGTGGATGCTGCTGTGAAAAAGCTGATAAAACGTGATTTAATAAGCACCTCGTCTTGCTAGGATTCTGCGTACCCCTAAAAAACCCCTAAAAGAGATGAATCAGATCCTTTTGGATTGTGCTTTCTGATTGTGTTTTTTTAAATGGCTGTGGTTTCGTGTTTTCACAGTTTTCTACTCATGTTTTGGTTCTATTTCTAGTGAATCGTCAGATTGGGGAAGCAGGGGCAAGAGGAGCAAGAAAATATATACTAGCAGCTTGTACAGTTTCAGTATTTCATGCCTCCTGGTTGAATTCTTTTACTAGCTCTGTGTTTCAGAGGGCTGCTTTGGATAGTCAGTGAAAGGACCAAGAACCTATTTTATAAAAGCTTCGCTAATTTGGGGAGCACAGATATTTTAGTGTTCTGGATTTAATACATGCATGAAGGCCACAGAAAGCGAAACGTGTGACGTGCGTTGTGAGGTCACTATCAAGATGTTATTCCCTGTTTTAAGTAAATAATGCAAAGAAAGAATGTTAATGTTTATCTACTGCACCTGTTGTTGTAAAAATAAATGAAAAAAAAACTTTGATATTGGTTTATGAGGCTACATCTGAACTCAGAATTTGTGTGAAATGTTTGTGTGTCAAAGAACTTCAGATCTGTGCTTCACAACCCTCTGACTATGCTTGTTTCTTTCATGGCTTGCAGAAGGATCTTGTGGAATTGAAATCATTCTCTAAATCTTCCATGTATCTACTTTCACTTACGCATTATTTTAACCAGAAAAATAGTTTTTGAGAGAGAGAATCTCGAAGAGGCAGGGTTCAATTTTAATCCACAATTTGATTAAATCATGATTGAAAGTACCTAATGGAATTTTGGCCCCCCCACTCAAAAAGAACCAAACCCATAATAGCTGGGTTATGACTTACCACTTGCTGAATAGAATTTGGGAAGGCTAGGCTAGAGTGGAAGGTGGAACAACAGCCATTCCAGATAAGGTATAGAAAGTTTCTCTGTTTCAGCACTACATAGTCATGTGATAATTGTGTTTGTTGATCTCTGTGAACAGAGCAATTATATATTCTCATTTTACAGATTAGAAAACAAAGAATACTTCTATTGACTAAGGTCATAGTTTGTAAATAGCCATGTTGGTACTGAGATATAGAAGCTCCTCCCTTTTACAGTCATTTTTCAGAAACTGACTGAACTAAGTTATGAGAGGAAAAGGTAACTGCTCTCTATGTATAATTTATTAGCAGAGAATAATTGCCTGAATGTTCTTATAATAAATATTACACATTTTAAAATGACTTTACAGCCACACAGGATAGGCTGTGGCTTTGCATTCTCACATAACTCTTTTGGGTGAGACAAAGATAGTTCCTTACCTGCCATTTATAATCAGGTTCCTGAATTAGACACAAGAGCTCGAGCTCGAAGAATGTGCATGTTGGAACAAAATCTGTCTGCACTGTAGTTTGTGTCCTTGATATTACAATATCCTACTGGTTACCTTTCTTCTGCTATAGTTATGAGACCAAATCAGTCACCTAAAAGTAGGCATTAGTTTTAAGGTATTTTGTCTTTTTGTGGAATCCTACATCTTTTTTTGACATAGCCCAGTAAGTCCTCATTGTGCCTGATTATTTGCCACTACTCTTTTGCTTCTAATACAACATCCTTACTGGTATCACAAGTTACAGATTTCCTGCAAAATCTCTTCTAACCACTCCTTTATCTTACTTAAACTTTAAACTTGCCTCCTCGTATTTACCTACCTGTTTTTAAAGTTACAAACTCTTGTATTGCTCTCTAGTAAGGACAAAGCTTTTTATCCCCTCTGGTTAAGGATCTCTTAAAAAAAAAAAAAAAACCAACCAATTTTGAGGTGTTCAGTTTTAGCATCAATTTTGTACCATTACAAAAATGTAGTACTATTAATATGTGAAAACACATCATGAAAAGAAACATGAATGATACTCTGGAGTTAAAACCACCAGTTTCTCATACCTCTATATATGAAAACTTCTTGGAGAAGAGGCCATAGTTTACTCCACAGTGGAATCTTGCCTTGGATTTAGGCTTCCAGAAGCTATCATGATGCAAAAGCTAAATAAGACAAAACATTAGAACCTTAAGATTCTTTGGTTCATTACCCAAGCAGCACTTTCTTGATATCCAGAACTAAATGCAGAAAGATGTCCATGTTGGACCTGGAATATGCCTGCTTCTTGTATATACCTACTTAGTTGTTTTCTGTCAAACAATTACTTTCAAACATGAGGTTATTATCAGGCATCTTTCTCTCTTTCCTTGATTTTACAGTTGCATGTTTTTGTGAAAAAGTGGTGTCTTTTTTTCTGCCGGCTTTGAGAGAAGGACTCCAAAATGTGTCTTTTCTATTTTTATTCAATTTTGTGTACAAAATTGGAACAGGCTGCCCAGGAAGGTGGTGGAGATACCACCCCTGGAGGTATTTAAAAGCCATGTAGATGTGGTGCTTAAGGATATCTTTAGCGGTGGACACGGCAGTGTTAGGTTAACAGTGGAACTCAATGTCCAACCTCAGTGATTATTTGATTCTAAAAAAAAAAGACCTGTCCCAACTTATGCCTCCCTGAAGAATTGTTTCACTGTCTTCCCATGGAAAGGGAACTGTGAATGCAACCTTGATCAGCTGCAGTATGTAGCATCTGGCAGGAAAATGCCACAGAAGTGAGCACCACTGTAGTAGCTGGAAGTAAAAGAGGAGCAGTGAAAACCTTTAAGTGTGATTTCCTGGTAAGTAAAAGATGCCCTGTGGAAGCAGCTGGTTAAAGTTCAGCATATGTGAGTTTACAAAACTTCACTGAAATGCAGAAAAGCCTAACTTGCTGTAGTTTGTGGAGCTGCTTGGAGGTGTAAAACACAGCTCAAGGGCTTGTGTTTGGAAGGCTGTTTATTCCACCTGTATCCACCAATACTGCCTCTTTACAAACATTTCCTCTGTCCCTTGAAAAGCGCAGCTTCGGTACTAAGGGCTACTAGTGAGCCAGGATTTTCAATGTTTGGACAAACATCAAGACAATGATCAGTTTCAGCAACTTACACCAAACAGTTATCTGAGTTGGCTGTTTTTAATAAAATGTGATACAAAACGTCAAGCAATAATATTATTATTGGTACAGACCATGCTTGCCTTCAAAACACTGAAAATCATCAGTTGGCTAAATCAGCTGCAGAAAGTGTAGATCAGCAGAAAGAACAGTGTAGAAGAGGCCAGTGTTTGGAACTTGGTGGGAGCTGCTGTGTTGTCCTCCTCCTTACCACTTTGGCTAACCACGTGAGACAATATACTCTCAGTAAGACCGTGTCCCAACGCTGGCAAATGCAGACGTGGGCTGTAGTTTAGATGGCTGTAAAAAAAGAAGGAGGAAAAAACCCACCAACCAACCCCAAAAAATCCCAAGCTTCCCCCCTAAAGCCTGTATTTGCGGTTTAGGAATAGTAATAGCTACAAAGGTGAGAACTTGTTGAGGGGTTTTACCTTCCTCTGTTCCCTAATCTTGTGGCCGCCGGTGAGGAACGGTGACGCTCCTCTTAAGCGGGAGCCGGTGTCCTTCTCCCATCCTCCTCCATGGAAAGCTACCACCAAGCCTCGAAGGGGAGGCAGGACCAAGGCGATAGCTAACGCGGCTCGCCTGTCGCTCCGGGGCGGGCGGGCGGGCGGACAAGCCGCGGCCGCTGGCAGGCGCGAGGGGAGGCGGCGATGCC
>WBNH01005915.1:795109-916745 GCA_013401255.1 Urocolius indicus
CGGCGCGCCGCGCTGCGATGCGGCTCCCCCGCGGCGCACGGAGCCCCCGCGGCCGCCGCGGCTCGGCTCAGGGCGAGTTGCCGTGAGGCGGGGGCGTCCCGGCCCCGGCGGCGCCGAGCATTGCTGCGGGGTGTGGAAGCACCGGGGCCGGCGATGGCGCACGCCTCTGCCGCGCTGCCCTGAAAGACCTGCCGAGGACATCCCGGCTCTGGGGGACGCTCGGCTGCTCCAGACACTTTGGGAACGTTTGCGGGTTTTTTCCTCTTTTTTTTTTTTTTTTAACTCTTTTGTTGTTGTTTTTATTTTCTTTTTTTTCTTCTTTTTTTTTTTTTCTTTTTGTTTTCTGTTTCCTTTCTTTTGGGGTTTTCTCCCCATCAGCTCGTCCCCTGCGGCAGGTGAACCCCCTGCACCTGCCCAGCGGTTGTCCGCTCATCCGCTGCCCTTACCCTCAGGGTATGTCCCGGTCCAACAGCGTCAGCCCTCCGGGCTTTGGCAGCCCCGCGCCCTGGGCAGGCACCGAGCAGCACCGCTCAGCCTGGGGCGAAGCGGAGGCCCGGGCCAATGGCTACTCCTACCCACCACCGCCCAACAGGTCCTTGGACAAGAAGGCATCCCGCATGTCGAGCAGGTGGAGGAGTGAGGAAGACTATGAGCCCCAGGCAAGCCGAAGCCACAGGGAGAGCGGCTCCAGGATGATGAGCTTTAGGTCCAAATCTGCTTGGCAGGAACATAGTGACGACAACAGACGTCACCGGTCCCGCCAGCCGCTCGGTGGTGATTCCCCCGCTGCCCCCAACAATGCCAGCCCCCGGCAGCTGGGGGAGCAGGGAGAGGTACGGCCCCGATCTGTGGAGCTGGGGTTGGAGGAGAAGCGCATCAAGGCCAAGATTGAGGAGCTGGAGGAGGAGGACGGGGACGAGAGAGACTCCGAGGTGGCCTTCTCCATGGGCAGCTGTTGCAATAGCCTGCTGCAAATCTTCAGGTCCAAGAAGTTCCAGTCGGAGAAACTCGAGCGCCTCTATCAGCGCTACTTCTTCCGACTCAACCAGAGCAGCCTCACCATGCTCATGGCCGTGCTGGTGCTGGTCTGCCTGGTCATGCTGATTTTTCATGCTGCGCACGGCCACTATGAGGTATCCTACGTCGTGGTGCTCTCTGTGGCAATCCTGCTGATGGTGGTGCTGTGCATGGTGTGCAACCGCAACGAATTCCACCAGGACCACATGTGGTTGGCGTGCTACTCTGTCATCTTGGTGATCCTGGCAGTGCAAGTGGTAGGGGTTCTGCTGGTGTGGCCCAGGAGCGCCTCGGAGGGCATCTGGTGGACCGTCTTCTTTATCTACAGCATCTACACGCTACTGCCAGTGCGGATGAGGGCCGCAGTCATCAGCGGGGTGGTGCTGTCTGCCATCCACCTGGCCATCTCCCTCAAGATCAACGCGGAGGACAAGTTCCTCCTGAAGCAGGTAGGCGAGCCTCGAGCCGGTTCGAGTGTGCACGCAGCAGCCTTACCTCCCCACTGCACTGAAGGGCAAGGAAACTGGGGTTGTCTGACTTCCATAGGCCTGCCCAATGCTGGAAGGCAGCTGGGGCTTCCTATCAAACCCCCTAGTTTGCCTGCCACGAGATGGCAATTGTACAATGTGGTGGCTAGCCTGTAATCTTGCTTCTTTTATAGCTGTGGTGTTTCCTCGTTGCTGCTTTTCATTAAGGCTCTAAACGTTTAAGAAATGTGCCTTGCCGGTTTCCCGTGACCGCTGCTTCAGCGCCCGTTAGCCAGCCCTGCTAATGCCCTTCGGTTGTATTTCATGTAAACAGCTCTGCACTAGGTACACCTGTGGAATGGTATCCACGTGTGCTGCTGTGTTACTGAGAAATGTGTGGAAAGTCTTGCCGTTTTTTTATCAGCTAGAGGTTATCCTTGTGTGTCATTCCAGAGTCTGTTTTGGTGTCAGTGCAGTGCTTGCTTAGGCATGGGAGAGCATGCTCCATGGGAAACGTGGAGTAAGCTCTTGGTTTAGCAAGAAGGTGTTTTGCCCTGAGATCTGCTGGAAATAGCTATGGTGAAGAAGCCCAGAGTTCACATGCAGCCAGAAAAAAAACCAGAAGTTTTTTAAAAAGTGTAAATGCAGGTTATTATTTAGCTGTGATGTCATGTTTCACTGGAGCAGTTTGGTTCACGGGAACAATAAGACTATTTTAATTACCATATCTGTATAAACAAGGCAATACGAGTCACCACTCTTCAAGCAAAGCGAGTGGCCTCGGGGCTCATGTGCTCTGAGCTTACCAGACACCTCGGCGATGGGGAAAACATTGCCTTAAAACATTGTAGCAATGTAGTAACCGTCATCCTTCTGACGGTCAGGACTCTGAACAAGGATGAGCTTGTTACAGAGTCAGTCCTGATGATGGATTGTAACCGAGGATTGTTTATTAAAATCAGATGTTTAGTAGCTTCACAGCCCTGTCACAAAACAAAACAAAGCCTCGTGCTTGCGGTGCCTGCCTTAAGCCTTCTGAATTGTTTTGAGTTCCACCTATTGCAGCACTAAGAAAAACTGTAGGATTTAAATAAAACTTTGGTACAATGGGGCTGTCACCATTCCGCTCTGCAAAATAGCCCATTAAATTTCTCTTCCCCCCTCTCACATCACCCCCTGCTCAGTGAAGTCTGCTTAGACAGTTTCTGGCTTTGTTCTTAGTTTGTAACAGATATTTTTTATAAACTGTACATGGCATATTTTTCTTATGTTTGATATAAATGGCTTTTTGTGCCTTTCCAGCAGAGCATACACTGTAAGCAGGACAGTTGCTGTTTTTCTGCTTGACTTGGAAAAGTTTGCTAATGGCTTCAGCTCTTACTTGCTGGGGCTCTGCTCCTGCAAAGCCTTGTGTGACCTCTTAATATTATAAATCGAGACTTGTCCTATTGAATTCAGTGTCTTTAGAGACTGTATTCTTATAGATGAAGGCAAAGCTTGTCATGATTATAGCTGGCAGACATAGCAGCCAGTTACAACCAAGGTTGAATTAAGAGGATACTAATAAGTGCATAAAACATCATTATATTGGAAAGTGTTGGTAACTGTATTTTAATGGAAATGAAGCCTAAATCATGAAGGCCAAATGATTAACTTCTTCAGTGGAGAACATGGGCTAATGGCAGCTCTCTCCCTTTCTGAATGTAGCAGGGTTATTTCTAAGAGACTGAGCTTGTCTATAAATGTGCACTAATCAAAGGTAAAATCCCAGCCAGTAAGTGATGGTACAGTATGCACAAATCTCTGCATTACACAGTTGCTTTTCCTTTCATACTGGTGTTGGGTATTCCTGCAGTTTGGCAATAAATGTCCCATTAATGAGGAACGTCTTAGGAGTACTCTTGCTTTGTTTTTAAAGGCATCGTGTCTCTCCATAGTGCATATTCATTTTTCCTACTAACACCACATGCCGGTCTCTATCTTGCTGTGGTTGGCTTAGCTCTGGGTGAGTTCAGTGTGAGGTTGTACAAGGCCAAGAATCAGATTCCGTGCACGTTTGCGTATGAGCACGAGCTGCTATCTCTGGCTGTCTGATAGAAAAATCTGTTACTGCCAAGCTCGTTGCCTCACAGCTATTAGCAGCAGGCCTTCCTCACTGGGGCTGTATCTTGTTGCCATGGAAATGTGTTGTGTTCAGCTCTGCCCCACTGATGCACACAAGCTCTGTTTTCTCCTTTAAAACTAATGGGGTGAACGTAGATGAAAACCAGATAAACTGAAAGGAGGGGGTTAAGTTGTTTTCAGTGACTTCACGCTGCCTGTCACATCAGCCTGGGTTTTGTGGAGCAGGAGTGGATGTGAATACATTGGTAACTACATCTCTTTATCTATGGCAGCTACAGAAGAAATGCTGATTAGGATGTGTATCCCTTTTCCTCTCTTTTTCATGGCATTTTTAACCCTAGTACTTAAGCAAATTCTTCTCTGTGTGGACTTTTTTTTCTTTTAATCTTCTCCCAGTTGTTTCCAAGCCAGGAAAAATCATACACTCTTGTTGTGATCTACTAACATTCAAAGCTGCGTGACTCTTGTAGACTCCTGAGCACTTTTATGAGGCTCAGAAGCCTGTTTAAAAACCTCACTACTCTTCTTTCTCCAGAGAGTGAAATGCTTGATTGTAGATCCTTTTTGGGAGAAAGGCAATTTGTTGGATTCTCTTGCTGAGTATGCAGGATTTTATTGTCTGAATTCCCTTCTCCTAGTTCTTCCAAACTGTCTGATCCAAGGCTGCACTAGTCAGGCTTCATGAAAGGCTTAAGACAATCCACTGTTTCAGAATCAGTAAGGTGACATGACTAAAGGTAGTTACAGTTGTTCAGTCTTAACTGAGCTGCTTTTTTAATAGCTCTTCTGGGGTCACTGAACTTTGGAAGTAGTCTCTGACTTCTGTTTGCTACCTAGAGAAATGTGGGGTCTGTCTTGCAGAAGAGTACCCTGAGCACCCCTAGCAAAAGCAGCCAGGTATACTTGATAGCTCTGCGAACCTAATGAAGTAGATGAGGCAATGACCTTGGCTTCTTGAATTGCTGTTTGATTATAACAAAAAATGATAATGAATAAAACTTATTGCATTCTATTAAAAAGTTACCCAATGCTGAAGGAGGTGAGGAAAAAAAGAGTATTTGAGAAATTACTGGCATCAAAAAACTGGTGCTGGAAGCAGAGCACGTTGAATGTATGTCACTGCCAACTGCAAATCTTGATTGCTCAAAGCTTTTTCTGTGTACCTAAGCTCAATTAATTCAAAGAGTAACTGATTTTGGGTTTATTGGGGATGGTATAACTGCGTTATCTTCAGGTTAATGTCCTTGTGTTATTCTAGGACAGTTTGGATTACAAATGTGTTTCAATTCACACAAGTCTATAACTTCCTCTCTTTGTATATATAGTGTATCTCTTTGTAAGCCAGCGTTTTCCATGTGTTGGTTTTGATATATTTTTCAGGTCCTGAAAACGCTCCAGGATTCATGTAAGCGGTACTTTACATGGGAATGAGACTAATACTTCACTGAGAAAGAAATATACTAGATATCAATAAACTGTCTTGTGTTCACAACAAACATGACACTGAGATTTATTCTATGTTCTGGTAGAAACAAACTACCTCTCTGACCCACAGACTTGCACAGGAAGAGCTCATAGTGTACAAGTTGGAGATGCTTGATTGAAATCATGTGAGTAGACCAGCTGCCCTTAGCGCAGATAGTCTTGAGTAAGCACTGGTATTTTTGTAAGACCAGGGGCTAAGGGACAGGGAGTTTCATAACAGAGTTTATTGGGCTCTGAATCAGACTTAAAAAGGGATGGGGATTGTGTGTGGGAGTGGGTGAGGGACCAGGGTAAGGGATAAGAATGTTGTATACAAACATCAAACAGACCTGCAGACTGAGGTTAGATATACTCCCATTTTCCCATGCAAACCTGTTTTATTGTAACTTTCTGAGGTTCCTTGTTCAAGGATACAGTTAAGCCTTTGTAGTTTATTAACTCGGTGTGAGTGGGTGATATTTGAGGTACCACGAAATCAGAGGACTGGGAAAGAGAAATAGTTTTTGTTGGGGATTTTTTTCAGTCTTATGTGTCGGTAACCTCATCAAAAGAGAAACCGAAATGTTCTGATCTCTGTCCTCTCTGAATATTCCTGCAAAGAATCTCTGATAGCACAGTTCTCAGCAGCCCCAGCACATGGCTCTTGTTTATAGCACTCTGATTCAAGGATCCTGATGTTGAGCTCTTCCTTGCTCGGCCTCTTTCCATACATCTCCGTATAACAACATCACATTAGTAGTCCTCATCCTTCACTTCTGAGAACTGTGGATGTGTTGGCCTTTCTCCCTGTCCACATTAATGGTACATAACTGATGCACAGCTGAATGGTGGCTCTCTTGAAAGTGTAGCATTTCAGTTTAACCATTTCTATGAAAACGTTGATATGAAACCATGTGCAGTCTCTCTTTTTCCAGTCTCTAAATGAACTGCCACTTCCACAGGACTATAAACAACTTCTTAATGTACTAGGATATTGACTTGAGTCTTGTGGGTATCTTCTAGCATCCCATAAAGATGCTTTTTAGATGCAATTTAAATGACATTCAAGGAGAAACTAGTAACATAGCAAGAGAAATAGTACTGTATGTTCTATCTCTGCCTCAGCATGCTTAAGATATGTAGGTGATGACTGGTTTTGAGACTAAGAGATTCTCAGAAGTACGTTATTCAAGTTACTATATTGCACTTTCATTGTCTACAAGTGGCCTTTAATCATAGAGAGAGATGAGCCACGTGAAATACAGATAGATGTGTGTGATACTTTTCTTATGGTTCTTCACTGCCCTTTTTACTTTTGTCCACCTGGAAAATAAATTTGAGTAATGTTCATTTAGGACGGGGTTTTAAGGCATTTGGCTACATGGAGCCAGATACTGTGTACCTCAAACTGTACTTAATGCCCTGTTCTGCATAAATGTTGATATCAGTAGAGTTCTCATACAATAAGATGTGCTCCAGCACTGCTAACAACTGAAGAATCTGCCTGAGCAACAGTTTGTCTGAAGTTAGTGAAAATGGAGGATTTGTGGTGTTTTGTCCAGAGAAAAAAAAATGCAACCCAAAATATTCGGTAACTGTTACATTGATCGTTGCTTCCCTAGTGTAATCCTGCAACAGAGGTAATTAATTAAATCTCTGAGGTATTGTATATCAATTAGTCCTTAGTAGGAATATTGTCTGTATCTCTTGGGAGTGGGTGTGTTGCTTGAGGTTTACAACAGCTTATCTGGTTTTTTTACTTCCTAAATTACCCTATGATCCTGATACCTCCTAGTCTTCCACACACCCATCCTTTCTTTAACCTCCTCCCTGCCACTCTGTCTTACTTTGTTATTTCACTGTAATGTTCACTGGTATCAAAACCTGTTAGTATAACAGTAGTTGAGTGCTGGGCATCTAATTTCCCTGTGTTCCTGGACTCTCAGTAGGTTTGTTGCCTTGGTAAACTGACCCCTTTAACTTGTTTCTCTCAGCTCTGGGGTAGCAATCACAGTCTTATATCTGGCTTGGATGTCAAGGAATTGGAGATGAAACCTGATGGGGATGACTTAGGAGCATTGCTCTGCCAGATGTACTAGTTCTAGCAAAAGGCTTGTCCTTCTAGACATTTTTATGACATGCTTGAAAAAGCAGAGTGTACTAGTTCTGTTTATTTCCAGAGAGGTGAAGCTATTTCAGCAAAACATTGACATTCAAGATGCATGGGGCAGAAGGATAACTGTCCATGCCCTAATCTTGCAAAACAATCATTGACTTGTCCTTCAATGTCCTGGACTCAATGGCTTGGTTTGAAACTGGTATGACTTTTTAACACAGTATAAAACAGGACACAGACCTGTCCAAGGCAGGACTTCTCCTTTGCTTGCTCTTTTGTGATTAACTGCATTCAGATGATTTACAAACCTGAATGGCAGTGGAAACAACATGCTGATTATCCTACTGCTAAAGGCTCACTGGAACTAGTCTTGCCCTCTCAGAGCTTGAGTCAGCTCAATGCTTCCTAAATGCCCTTTTGCTCCAAGTTCAGTGTTGCTCGGGCAGTGCTGCCGAGGGCTGGGGTGGACAAGGACTGGGACTCTGCCCAGCTGGAATGTGAACTTTAGGCACCAGATTGTTCTCCAAATGCATTTGATTTCTGTTTGATTACCTAATCTTCCAGTCATGCACCATAGCTTCCCCTTAGTCTTTTGAGAACAATTGCTAACTTTTTGACCATTGCAGTAGCTGGAATAGTTACAGTCTTTTGGGAATAGCTGGGTTTTTCTTCATATTTTGGTACTGGATATTGCTCTCATTTTTAATTGAACTAAAAGAACTTCCCTTCTGCAAGATGCAATGAAAGATGCAATGAAAAAATCTTGACCAACAGCTGAAATATCAAGAGGTAAAAACTGAAATGATTTTAACAGCAGCTTCCATGTGTGTGGTAAAGCAGTCCACTCTTTAGCTGGTGGTGGCTTCTGAGAAGCCCTGCTTTGAAAAGTTATGTCTTCCTCTTTTGTCTTTTCTGGTTGGTTTTTTTTGTTTCCTTTCTTGTGCAGGTGGGTGCAGTTCAGAGAAAATACTTTTGTTTGAGGAGGTAGAAGACAGGGCTCCAAGTTTTGGAAGCCTTGGGCAAGATTTGTCTTCCTGTCTGTAGGATTTACACGGCACCTTGCACAGATAATCTGTACCCAGAATACATAGTGTGGAGAGAGCCAGAGTGCACCAGAGTCTCTCCAAAGCCTTCCAAATGCTACGTGATTTCATGATGTGCTACATGTTGGAGTTTTTTTTTATAGCCCAGAGGGGTAGGATAGTGATAAAGTGTGTGCAGGGAATGTGAAGATTCACAGCTTCTGGGAAGCAGGTGGGGGTTCCTGTATAACTGCCGTGTGACTGTTTCATCTCCCGTGAGTCCTGTGTTTTGATGTGGGATATACTCACTGTTAGTTCCTTCCCTCTTTCTGAAGTCTAGCCTAGTGATCTGAACTTGTGGTATCTTGCATCCAAGAGATGCTCTTTCTGGGGTTTTTTTTTGGTTGTTGTTTTGTTTTGCCATTGGTGATACTTAAAAAAATTTTTATTTTTTTTTTGGTCTTTTACCTGAGATGTATCCTGCTGCTGCCAGAAACTTAATTTGATTCATTATTATAGAGTCCTCAGGCTAGGTAAAAACCCAAGGGGAAATCTCATGAATGAAAAAACACAAGCCCAAAGATATTAAAAAGGATAATCTAGTTATGAGGGGGTGTGAGAAACAGACAACAATTTTAATATTTGTCTCCTGAACTCCAAAATGTTCTCACCTTATCGTAGGCAAAGCTTGAAGTTTCTAGCACTTTAAAAGATCACAGATAAAATGTCTGTCAGGCCAAGACAAGAATGAAAATTCTTTTTAGCACCTGCAGCTGGACCACTCCCAAGGAAATCTGTACTTGGTGTTTTATGATGGTGATAAGTCTTGCCAGCTTCATCACTGGCATGTACAGGAACGGCATTGTTCAACAGATTTGTGCTAGAATTTAGCGTGAAAAGGTCTTGTTCTGACACTCAGAGAAATGGTCTGAATGCAATTTAAAGCTCTGCCTTCTGCTTTCAACCTTGCGTTTGAACATTCGGGAAGCCCTTCTCTCAATAGGAGCCTAGTAGTTAGGCAAGCTCTTGAACTGCTTCAGCCAGACAGTCACTTCTGCACATATACAAGTGGGAAGAGACCCCACAGTTTAAGAATTCATAGACAGCATTGACATCACTGACAGTATTAGTTCTAGTGCCAGGCTGACCTCACTGATGCTGAGTAGGATTTTTGTTACAGCATTCACTATAGAAAGTTTCCTGGTATTCTCAGACTTTGCTCTGCAAATAAAGTATGTAACTTTTTTCTTCATATTTATAAGTCACTAATGCAGTTGGGATGTATCTTTACTCTCTTCCCCAGATATTAAGAGCACAAATCATGTTTGTGTGTTTAAGATGTTATCTGGACTGTATGAAGTGATAGCATCAAGCTAATCTGCTGTATCTTTGTCATTTGTGGCTGCTTTTATTTCATAGCAGCAGAAATGTCAGAAGAGAAGTATATTTCAAAGCATCCTCAATCCTGCCTTGATTTTAATTTCTCTGGCTGACTGCTTCTTCTGCAGTTTGAGTGATGAGTTCTCAGATGAAGTATTAAACTTTTCATGAAAAGAAAAGGAAGTTTTATACATCCATGCAACACCCATAATTTCTTTTACTGTGAATTGAGCCTTTTTGGCTACGGCTGTGCTTGGCTGTCAGTCTCACTTTTCCTAGGAAGCTTTTCTTTTAGGAGGTTGAGTTGAGGATTAAAGCTGGTCTACAAATTTAACATACACATTCCACTAGTATCGGAGTGCGTCTTTGCAGGCAGTAAGCAAAAGATTGTGCTGATGCAGCAGAGGGGGGAATATAAATGAAGACAAGTTTGTGTTTTTCTTTTTTTCTTTTTTTTTTTCCCCTCAGACATTAGGATTTGATCTCTCAAAGCAGCAACTTACACAAACTGCTTATTCCTTCAACCTGTTTTCAGCTTGTATTAGACTTTCTGTCTCACTTCATAGTCAAAAGAAAAGGGTATGACATTGCTTGCAAGAATCTGTCATAAGACATTGCTAGTGCAGACAGTTCCCTGGCTGTGTTTTTCCCTCCAGAAAAAAGCCATGGCTCCTTCTCTTTATTCCCTGCTCTAAACTAAATGCTACAAACACTGATCTCTGCATCACTCAGACTTGAAAAACTGAATTCTTAGAGCTAGCAATGTAGTAAGGGACTACTCAAATCAATATTTCTAAAAACAGTAGCTTGCTGGTCAGCCCACAGATGACACAGCTACTCAGATATGCTTGCTGAGTGATGAGCTCTTTCCGTTTGCTGGGAAGTACCCAACAGCAGCTTTGTGTGTATCCTTGCTTAATGTGTGTGTATTTATGCACAGAATTGCACAAACGAGTGGACTGAGGGATATGTTATTAATGAAGATGTTTCCAACTGAATGAGATTTCTTTTTTAGGGGTAAGTGGTTACTAGGAATCTCCGAGAGGAAAGGAAGACATACTCTGTGGTACTAGGAAAGGAGGATACTCTGCAGTGTGGTGGGAGACTGTGTAATTAAAATGTCAGTTTCACTCATGCTAAAAGCTAACTGCAGTCTTTAAAACTGTTGAACACAAAGTAGATTACTAGTGTGGGAACTGCTGTTGTGTGGTGAACTCCCTGAATCTTAAGGCCAGGAAGGACAACTGAGCTTGTTTAACACTGCTCTCTGAACAATTCTTTCCTTACACTTAATGACTTCTTTTGTTCAGATGGTATGGAGGGGAAAAAAAAAAAGTTTAAATGCTGAATTGCCCAGTATTTGTCAGTTGAAAAAGTAATCTCCAGTGATCTTTGAACTGAACCTATGCTTTTTTCCTCTCCCCTCTTAGTAAGACAGGAATGTAACACACTGTGATGGAACACGTTTGGGGTATTTTCTTGCTCAAGGTGGTGGCATCTACTTAACACAACACAAATGGGCTTGTGGGTTGGTGAAGGGGCTCTGGCATCACAGCCAGATTTTGTACTGGGTAATTTTGTTCTTGCCTTCTTAATTGATGTTGAAAACAGCATTTTTCTTTCTTCCATTTCTATTCTGGACTCTAGCTATACACCACCAAGTAGCTGCTGTGCATATGCAGGTTTTACTATCATATGTAAGAAATCTGCAAGGCTGTTGACAAGGCAGAAGGATGAGGGAATATGGCTCAGGCTTGTATCTTCCTAGTCATGTTGGTGTGCTGAGCAAGTGTCAGCTCCTGGTATGACAGATGCACCAAAAGCTTTTGAAAGCTACAAAGCCAGAGATGATACAGTTGAAAGATGATTCCAGAGGTCAGCTATGCCATCCTACTGCATCAAGAGAAGACCAAGCCAGCCTAAACCATTTATGGCAGGTACTGATCACAGATCCACCTGAGAAAGAACTCCTCCTTTGTATATATGCTCTTTGGGGTCCTGATGTACTTTTTAATTTGTTTTGTTGGGTTTTTTTTAAGCAAACAAGCAAGCATAGCCCAAGGGGTAGGAGCACATAATAAAGATGCCCGTGACTAGAGCTGTCTGGCTGCTCTTAACTGAAACTGTCTCTTGGTTTCCTCGTTTCACTTATCTTTAGTTCCTACCCCACCCAAAGTGTGCAATTCTCTGTCAGAAACAATACATTTGTATGACATCTGGCATAGCTGGGTCTCGTGTCTGAATGAGGCCTTCTTGAAAGCACAGCAGTACAAGCAATAAGCTTGAAGGCTAAGTGTCCTTTCACAGGTGACTTCCTTTCGAGTGCCTATTCCTTCTCAGCTGTTAGGATAGGTGTACTTAGTTAACTTATTTGAACTCTAGGGCTGCTTCGGAGGCTCTTAAAAGTGCATGCTTACTACAGCTGTGGTCAAAATGACTGTGAAAAAAAACCACTAAGAACTTGTTTCATGAGAATATTTTCACCCGTCATTACAGAAAGAGACTGTATTTTTGTTCCCTTCTTCCCTAATGTGGACAATGAGTTATCTGGCTGTACTCACGACACTGAAGGTTTGTCCAAGTAATGGTGTCTTGGAAAGGTAACTCTGGGTGGATTAGTTAAACCACAACATAGAGCCCACTATATAGAGACTGTAGTCCACTGCTGAAATCACCTCACTTTTCTATTTTAGCTGCAAGTGGACCTAGTAAATTTACTTTACTTCCACAGGGAATGCAAACTAAACAAAACTCACATTTGTTAAGAAGAGTGTTCACACAGGTTTAAATAATTTTCTTCCATTTATTTTGATCAACTTTTTGGAACGGACCAATCTTTACGGTGGTATCTCCAGGATAAGACTGTAGCTTGTCTAAGTCAGGAGTACTTTATGTTTTTAGCTTAGTGCATTGCCCAAAATGTCATTTTCTAGATAGTGATACCCTTTGTGCTATGTGCTGACTGCCTTGGCAAGGGCTGGGGCCAGTTGTGATAGGGACAGGGTCAAGAGAGGAGCTTGTCTGTCGCTTTTAGCCAACCCTTGGCCCTGGTACCAAAGCTGCTTCTCAGGAACCTGGTTGCAAGTGTCTCCTTGATGTGACTGCTTCTGTGCTAGGGATTGCTGTGACTGCTCACAACTCATCCTTCACAGAGAACTCACCTGCTTTCAGAGCCTGGCCTCTTCCTTGGGGCTGAGAGTAAGCCTTTTCATTGCCAATTCCTTAGCAACTTTGACCAGGACAATATATTGTAATATGATATAGGTCTAGGATCCCAGGTTGTTAAATGCTGCAGTGACATGCTCTTCTGTGTCTCTCCTACGTGAAGCAACTTTGGTTTCTATCAGCTCTTCTTCTGTTTAAGCCATTTGCAATACTTCATGTGCTATTCAGCTAGTGCCTTGTAACATGAGCATACCCCCTGTACATAAAACTTTGTGGGGATAGATGCTGACACCTCACTGCTCGCCAAACCTCGTGCTGAGGATTGTTGAAGAAATACTGTGCTCTATTCAAATGGATGGGCATTGTAACATTGGCTTGCTGGGGGATCTTGGGTCTGAGCAGAGTGGGATAATGTGTTGATTTCAATAAAGAGGAAGAAACCTTGAATGTACCTTCTGTAAAAACAGTGGCCTTAGGCAGGGCTACAATTTCTTTCCTAGGCTGAATTAAACAACTTTTGAATCTTAAAGGCCAGGTTACCTCCTTCTCCCTGTGCTACTATCTGTCCTAGCCATATCTAACAGGAATCTTACTTCTGTTTGAACTATACCCGAAATTCTTGTTGACTTGTCTAGTTTTTATTTAGCAGCACAAGAGCTGGAATCTAAATGTGTTCTGCCTATCACCGAAAATACCTTTTCCCCCCTCTGGCTGCTGGCAAAGAGCCTTTAACTCCCCTCAGGGCTTCTCTGTATGAAGGGACAGCTGGCATAGAACAATAGTGACTGATTTACACTGATCAATCCTCACATAACTGATAGGCATCTGTCTTGTACTAGGCACCTGCAGTGCACATTTTTCAGAGAGATGCTAGTGGAATATATGTCTGCAGTGTCAGTCCCAGTCTGATTCCTCTGTAGGTCATGGAAAAAAAAAAACCCTTGAAAATAAATACTGTAAAATAATTTAGAAGTGAGAGATATATTTTCCTCCTCATCACCCATATGCTAATGGATCGCTGAGGCTCTGGTTTTCCAGTTTTGGTCAGGTGTGTTTTAGCAGCAGTACCTGCCAAAGAATCAGTCAAACTCAGAAACTAAAATGTGTTTGCTCCTAGCCTGGTTTCAGCCCAACTCAGTCAAAGTTAGTTTATTTGGACCAAAACAGTCCGAGAGGTGCAAATAATGCACCTCAACTGTCAGATCAGAAGGGTAGATATCATCTAGTGAGTAAACAGTTTTAAGGAACTAGGAGGAAACACAGATGCGAGTGAAGGATGTTAAGGACAATGTCTCAATAGGGACATACACTACTTTCAGACTTTGCTTGGAGAGAAGGGTATAAAGCTGTATTTCCAGGAAACCCTTAACAGGAGAGAGGATGGGGCCAAGCATGGTCTTTCCACCTGCTGCAGCCCACCCTTCCTCTCCTGTTTCCTTGCTTTCACATCCTCAATGAATGTGAACTGCCCCTGGAGAAGGCCCCAGGCAGTGCAGCTGTGTGTTCCTGCTGCTTATTTTCCTGGTGCACTTCACCTGTGAAGGTAACTAGCGTGAACCTTGGCAGCTATCACCTTTCACTAACAGCAACCAAATGGTGTTGCTTACTGACAAAAGGAGAGACAGTTTCATAACTGCAACTGCCTACTCTGCAGCTGCAGAGTATATCTCCCTTGCTTTCTGTCCCAGAGTGATAGCAGAGAATAGTTTGTGGCTATTACCTCCTCTTACCTTGGTAAGAATGTTCCAAAATTTGTTAATGTCTTGAATGTTTCTGATGGTCTGGTTGAAAGTTTCCTCTTTGGTCTCTAAACATACTGCAATGGACAACTTCATTAAAAGAGGACACTACCCCGCTTCTTTCTATTTTACTTCGGTATGAGTGGAGTGTGTGGTGAGAACATGATTCAACAAGCCTTACTTTGGAAGCCTCACCTACTGCATGGGATTCAAGTAGTACCCACTCCCTTGCACTTCATGTGAAGGCAATTAGCACACATGCATGGCAATTAGTGCTGCAAATGAAGTCGACACGGGTGTATTCTGCCTCTTTAATGGCTTGCTTTCCTCCTCTGCCAAAAGAACAACCAAGCAGTCTCAAAGGAAGCTGCTGTCTCCTGATTTGCTTCAGGCTTATCTTGGCATTCTGCCTCTTTCTTCTGCTGCCTTGCCTGGCCCACCTGCCTGTTCCTGCTACGAGCGCTGCAGAGGAAGCGGTACCTATTTGTAGCAAATCAGGCCATGACTTGCCCAACGTGCTGCAGTTGGGCCTCACAAAACCTCCAGCACCATCTCTCCCTGACGTGCCGTGTCACTCTCAATTTCTGGCCTCTTTTCAGCAGCACGTTGGGATGATTTCTGATAAACTACACTGCAAGTGGCATCTCCTGGCAAAGGTACATGCTGGTGGGAAATTACAGAGCAGTTCTCCTCTTATCCATCTTTTGGATTTAGGCATCACAGTGACAGGAGCCTTAAAATATCCATGATATCCAGTGTTTATTTCTGACCTACAGTGGCTCTCTGGCGTGTGTATATGTTGGACTAGAGATTGCATATGTGTATACTCCAGAGGTATGGAGTTATATGATAACCAGAACGTTAACTATTCCAAAAGATTTTCAAAATGAGACTGGTTAGAAAAGATCTGGCAAAACAAACTTGCCATTGAATACTTAATGATCACAGAAAAAGTAAGAAGTTATAATACTAAAAGAGACCTTACAAGTCACTTACAGTAAGAGGAGGGCCTGGAAATATAGGTGGGGTATGTTAATTTGAACACAAAGTTTTGGTGCAGGCCTCCTTGTATGGCTCTCCTTATTGCAGCAGAGCACCTTGTACCATGGACAAGACTAGGTTTGTTTGTTGAATGCCTGACAAGTAATATCTTTACAGTATCTCCTAATATGTCTCTTAATAGGAAGCAATTTTTGAGGTGTAAGCTATTTTCATGGGGCAGGATTGCACTGGGCAGGAGTATGGAGTAACCAGCCTCACTCTGAGAGGATGCTGTAAGCAAGAAAAAGTAGTTCTGCATTAGTCTGTGCAAAAGAAGAGACTGAAAATGGTACACTGGGTTAATGGTTTTACTTCAGGAGCTTTTTTCTCATGCACCACTGATTATTGAGACAGTTCAAATGTGGGTCAGTTTATCTTTTAAGTAGGGTTTCCACAGAGCAACAAGCAAGGTGATGCTTTCTAGATAATGTGGGTCAAGTGCTGTCTTACTGAGGAAACGGTGAGGTTTTTTACTTAGCTAGCATTAATACTCAAGTGCTTCCTATCTTTCTTGTGCTGAGCTCCTACATTGTTATGTTGATACATGTTTTTGTAACGAAAGTGTGCATCAAGCTGGGATTTTGTGTCATCAGGACCACTGGCTCACGGGATTTACAAAGATGGAGGGAGTTCACAAAGGTTATGTGAACCCCATCGTTGATCTGCCTCCAAAGCCAGCTCCAAAATTCATGAAAAGCAGCTGTCACAGAAGCATTTGGTGGCTTTTGGCAGGAGTGAGAACAGGCGGATAGAAACTGTGTATGGATGGGACTGTATATCTCTGCTCATGAACAGGAGCAGGGAACAGACTGTGTTAAGGAGGTCTTGCAAGGTGGAATATTAACCACGGTGAAAACAATCCTGGAGGAGCACGTGTGCCATGCTGGCGTTTCGCACGTGTGTTGTCATGGAATTCCCGAAGAGGGCCCTGAACAAAACAGCTTTATGGAAGAACAAAACAGCATTGTCAGCAGTGACTGAGGAAGCTGCTCCGGCACCTCTTTCCATAACTGTGCTCTGAACTGCTTCTTGTTCTCAGCATTTCGGGGACAGTTGCATCCACAGCTGTATGTTATCATCTGCCTTGAAGGGTTTGATGAAACTGTGCTGTAGAAAATGGTGACTGGGCTTTGTTTGAACTTAGCTACTTTTTCTGAAACGGACGTTCTTTCTTTTTCAGACCAGAATAACTTGTCCTAAAGAAAAAGCATATGGAACAGTGAGATTTTTTTTTCTCTCTCTTTTCAAACAGCTGTGCTCATGAATGTTCCTTTGCTTTCAGTCTGGCAGACTGTATTCTAGCCCTCTGCAGTGATCGTGTGTCTGATCCAAGGTTTTGTTTGTTTGATCAGCCCCTTGAGCTGGCAGAATCCGTCTCCATACTGAAGTGCTGGAGGAACATGTTGAGGATGGTGATCCGAACCTTCTGGATGAGCATGCAGAGTATGTCTTTCTTGATCATGGTGAGGATGTGGTGCCAGATGAAAGTGGGCTTTGATATGTTGTGCAGCATTCCATACTTGTCTCAGTGAAACTATGAGACAGCTGGTTTGACCCATCTGCCTTACAGGACAAGAAGAATGGTTATGGTTTCCTCAGGTCCTTGGCTTTCCAGCCTCAGTAATGAGGAAGGGGAGAGAGGTCTGAGGAAGGAGTAAAACCTTCTTCTTCTATATGTTGGATCAGATCAGTTAACCTGTGAAACAAAGTTTCTGAAGCTACTCTGTACTGTAGTGCCTAGTCACTCAATATGGGATGCTTCAGGCATCTGAAAGCTCCCAAGTGGGTCTTCCGAATTTAGGCATCTTAAAACCTTCGTAAAGAGCATTTTTCATTGACTAAATGATGTGATAGCCTCCTCTTGCTTCTAGTCACTTCAACACAACAAATAACAACCTAGTGGGCTTCTGTATTATGGAACTGGGGCTATTTAGTCTAGNCCTGCATGAACATGTTCCTGTGTGACCTGATCTGGGTGGACCTACTTCTGCAGCGGGGTTGGACTAGATTATCTCTAAAGGTCCCTTCCAACTTCTACCATTCTATGATTCTAAGCTTCTGGATATACTTCTGCACTTGAATAGGTATGAGCTTTGTGACCCATCTTGGATACTGCAGCATACTGATTACTTGCATAATCAGCAGTGGAAACTGGTGTGGTAGAGCAGAAGGGATTCTTACAGCACCATTAACTAAACTCTGAACACCAGACTTCTGCAGGGGGTTTGGACTTGATGATCTCTAGAGGTCCCTTCCAACCCTACCATTCTATGATTCTATGAAAGAAAATACAGTAGACTTGGAGGCTGGGTGTCTGTTGGGTTTCATTAAAGCACAGGAAAGATTTCAATGGGAATAGAGCTTTGAATTTGGATGCTGGGAGAGAAAAAGGGAACAGGTTACTATTGAAAATGCTATGTGTATTGGCCTGAAGAGAAAGGGCATAGTCTATGCTGGGCAGGTGAAGGACAAGCACTTAGAAGGATGGTAATGGCTGGGCTTACAGCTTCCTAGTTGAATTCTGTGCTTGTGGTCCTTTCTGCCTTTTTTTTTCTTCAGTTTTTCAGCCCCTTCTGTGTTATCCATGAGAGAGAAGACAGTAGCAGGTCACTGTTGGGAAGAAATAGGATGTTACTTGGGATGATTGAATTAGATCTGTGGGACCCTGAAGGATATCAAACTGAAAATGGACTGTGAAGGAGAGCATGTGTGTGACAAGACAGAAAGGACCATGTGTGAAATGGAGGAGGATCGCAAGCCACCTCCATTGAGGTGTCAGGGGCAGCAGACTGGAAGAGAAACTATGAAGACAGGTAGAATGGTGCATGGAGCTGAGGAGAGGCAGCTGTGAGACATCACTTGGGGTTGTTATTTTTCAGATTAAACTTGTTTATCTTCCTTTGAAAGCAAGGATTTCTTTAGATCTATCCTAATACAGACCAGATCAACCAATTCTTTAATTTTCTTCATACTTTGAACAAAGCAAAACATTAGAAGGAAGTTGCAATTAAAATGAAGTGTTATCTGGTGCCTGCTGAGCAAAGTCTCATGAATGAGCTGAATTAGCAGCCTGATTAGTGTGCCATGTAGGATGTGGTGAAGTATGAAGCCTTGGCTGTGGCAAAGAGATGTGGCACCAAAACAGGCCAAGTGTGCCCAGATCCTGATGCTGGCTTGGGAGGGAGCAATGGATGTATGGTGACAGGCTGAGCAGGTAATGATTGCTCAAAATTGTCTGAAGAAGGCTCTCAATAAGGGAGTGGTAAGGGGGAGAAAAGAAGGGGCTGGATAGGGGAAACAGACTGATAGTCTGAAGATGAGACCCAGAATGTCTTGCCATGGACCTAATGTGGGGAATAACACAGAAGTTTCCTGGCATGCATGTGCTTGTCGTTGTCATATGTGACTTCTCCATAACAAAACATATCTCAGCTGGGACTGACAATGGAAAAATTGTAGGAAGCTTTCACCAAACAACTCAGTGGTAAGGCTACCTCCTGTTTTGTTCTTGAGCTGTTCTGTTTTAAAGGAACCATCTGCTGTATAACTGTAAACACAGCAGACCGCTAGCAAGCTTTGTCATCCAAGGGTCAGCATCCATCTAATGCAAACTGCTGGCAGGCTCCTGTGCCCTGCCTTTGTGTCACTGCCACGGCCAGGCTGCGAGCCTGTGCAATCGGGCAAAGTTAACTTTGCAGATCACAAGCTTACTGCAGTGTGGTGATGGTGCCCTCCTGCACATGCAAAATTGTTAGAAGGCAGCAGACCCTTGAATATGTGAAGCTGGTGTGTCGCTCAGCTGCACCCACGCTGGGTGTTAGCATGGCTCTGTGAGTGAGTCAGACCCAACAGCTGAGCGGGTGCATTTCGGTTTCTCTTTGCACGAAGTTTTACAGTGCCTAGTCCTGTCAGGAAACCTTCAGCAGGCAAAGCAGAGCACTCTGCAGAATCCTTTTTGCCTCTATGTGCCTTGCTCAGTGGCATAGGTCAACAGTTAACTGTTACTTGAGGGAATGAGAGCTTGTGTTAGAAGGAAATGGTGACTATGGGGTCTTGTGTATTTGCAGAGGATAAGCTTCACACCTTTTTTCCTCATGTGTTTGTTGAAGTTGTGTTTTACCTATTGAGACCTCTCCCAGGAGGAAGAGGCAGAGGCTGCCAGGGCTAGAACGAGAGAGAGATGTTGAGGATGGAGTGACAACTTCGCTCATTAAGCGGGAACTCTGAGGGGACTTGCTGGAGGAAGCACAGATAGGGGATGTGCTGTACCAGATATGATTTCCCCTCAGCAGATCAGAAACCTTCTGACTGTGTTTTATGTACACTATGAACTTGCATAACCTGACACAGCCACCAAAAGAAGCATTTGCTGTGCCAGCACAAGTATTCTTGTGGCATGTGGAGACCCAAATCCACGAACTGACTGGATTTGAAATTACTCAGGGAAGAGGAACAAGAACACTTGTAGATGGTACAGGGGAAGGCAGGACACACATCATGCTTGTTCGTGCTCGTATGGGTGAAGCTGTGTATGGGTTCAGTAAAAGTGAAACTGGTCAGAACACAGCTCTTGATGTGGTTATTTCTGGTATAATGCATCTAATGAATGGGATATGACCTGGACCACATTAGAATAAAAGAGGATAAAGCAGTTACTGCTGTTAACAGACAGGCCAGATCACAGGGCTTGAGAGGGCCCAATTCCTGATGCATGTCTTTAATCTCTGGTCTCTGGCAACTCACTTCAATTTATCTCATCTTTGTTAAACTGATGAGGAAATTAATGCATGTTTATAGAGACCACACCACAAGTGATATGAGGAACAACTGGTTAATGTTTAGCAAAGTTCTCCTGAAGATGAGGAGTGGTATACAAATGCTGTTCTGACTGTATCAAGATTAGTCTTGGGGGGGAAAAAAATAAAAGCTATTTTAAAGAATACTTTTGTCCCCTTAATCATTGCTGTTGCAGTGAGCTTAAAATATAGTAATATATTCATCCATTGCTCAGCTAATGACATACAGAATTACAAAAGCAGAAGTGTATAATTCTATAACCCAAAGAGAGATGTATGTCAGGTGAATGAAGCCAGGAGAAAGCCAAGCTAAAAAGCATTCAAAGCAAAGTGACTCAGATGGCAGAATGCCCCAAAAGAAACTTTCAACAAGAGTGATTCATTAGCAGTCAAACAGTACTTTTTCTTTTCCTGCCCTGTTATATTTATATTTTCAAATGTGTGCACATCATGGAAATGGCCTTCCTAGCTAAAGTGTTCTAAGTGGGAGAGAGAGAGAGATTTTGTGCTTTATATTTGATAGACTCTGAGCCTTGGACTACAATTAATTCTTTCTGTAATGGGATACTTGTGTATAGTCTTGAAAGTGTTGCTAAAATCTTGTACTGAGAGCATTGTGGTGGTTTGGGCTGTGATTTTGACCTGCCTAAGGCAACACCTAAATTCCAGGCCTAGATCAGTGCAAAATGAGAGACCTTATATTTGTCAGATCACAGACATCCTGGCTTTTTCCAGAGTGTGCTGAAGCATCATTATACCTGTGAGTCCTTTTGCATTCAGAAATCCTCTTGAAACCAAGGGAATATGCAGTCATGTGACCCATGTGAACTACAGAGACCCAGACTCTGGTCCTGCAGAAGAGTGACTGTCCAGTAGCATCAAAAGTGAATATTTGATTTCTACGTTGCACTCCCAACCACATGCTGCGTCATGCTTGCAAGGCTCATGCTGTTAATTTGTGAATACGATGAAGTTTCCTGCATCAGTGTTGTGCTAGCAACAGCCACCAGCTCCTGATTCAGTTAAACCCAAGCATGATGTGGGCAGACTGGTAGCTGTGATTTACAGGACTCTGTTGGAATAGAAAGCCTGTTGTCTATCAACACATTGTCCAGGCAGCACAATAGGGCAAGGTAAGCACTAGAAAAGCAAGGTCAAAGAGCTGACAATACCACATTGTATTGCGTGACCCTGAGCAAGTGGTTTACATGCCTTGCTTCTGCAACTCTGAGTGAAACCAGAATAGTACTTGCTTTTAGAAAAAGTGCTTTAGGGTCTGTGGGTGGAAAACATTCATCTGAAACGTTTCTGTTGTAGAAAGAATTAGTCTCACTTGCCGTTTCCCGTTCCCAGACCTGGTTTTCAGGGAGATCAGATGCACCGGTTCCTTTTGAAGATGGAAATCTCTTTGTAGGTGTTCTGTGTTTCCTTCATCACAATCCATCTGGAAATACATTTTGGAAGAATTCATTTTGTTTGTGGCTTTGGCTGGATTTGCATTCTCCAAATAGCAGAGTGTGGTTTGGGCTCTATATGGGATATATGGCCTCTTTGGCGTGGTTCCAGCACAGGTTGGGAAAGACTGAAAGGAATTCTCTTTAGGTCTGTCAGGCTCTAGCAAAAGCAGAAGTGCTTAGTTGCAGGCAGACTGTGTGGTATAATTTGGTGGTCTCAGACAGCCAAAACAAAAAAAGATACAGAGTGCTTTTCTCGTAGAGAAACTTAGCAGATAAAACTGATTCATAGTGGAAAATCAGTTACTGATTCAATTTGCTCCTTAGAAGTGGTCGCTCCTGCTCTGTATTGGTACAGTGGATTGTCAGCTTTCATGGCATTGTTTTCTTGTCAGCTCATGACCTTTCTCCAAAATCATAAGCTTTACCCAGTCTGTATGGAATTAACACGTGTACCTGCCAGGTGAGCCAGCACCTTCTCTTTCTAGGCAATGTGGAGCCCAGAAGAATTTCAAGAATTTAAGCCTGTTAAGCCACAAACTGTCTTAGAAGTTTTTCTTATTTGCTCTTCAGTGGGACAGGACCAGATATTATAATTAACCTCTCCCTCTGCCTCCCAACTAGCTTTCCATTGAGCGTCTGCATTTTTAGATTCCGTCTGTCTGCGGTCCAGCCCCAAGACAGTTAATTTTAATAAATAAATAATGATAAAAATAGTCTCTGAGGACTTGGCAGGCAGCAGGCCAGAGAATCTGGGCAAGTTGCCAGCAGCTCTTCCACTTGAAATCTAAAGTTAACTCAGGCTATGGTGCTTGCATCGCTCTGTTCACGTTATTTCTTTGAAAAGTGCCTTTCCTTTCCCTACTTCAGATGGGACCCTGTGCTTGGTGTCCTCAAGTGTGGGCTCCAGGGCTTCAGCACGAACATGAGGACTCAGCCCAGCACTGTGTGGGAGCACCCAGTTGGAGGCAAAAGACTGTGGTGTGGATGGTTCCCTGAATGAAGGTTGGAGCATCACCTCAGGCAAAAATTTCCTAAGTGCCAAAACCACAGAAAAGCTTCAGCTGGAACAAGTGGGTCAGCCACAAGACACAAGGGTAGAGGAAACCACCCTCTGTGAGTTCTGGTATTTGCAGTGCCAACTGCTTGGTCGATTCAGTCTGCTCTGATTTTTCAGCCAATGCTACGTGGACTCTATTTTAATCCCTGGGGTGACTTTATCATTGTTTGAAGTCCCATCCCAACCTCCAAGTTATATCTCGGGGTAGGAGCTGTCACATTGCATGCCTTTATGTCCCATATCCTATAATGCCTTATATTCACAGCATATGGTTCCAGGATCTGAAAGAAATCCATTCGAATCCCAGGTAGGCGGTTACTACTATCAAGAATATCTGGGAAATTATGTATCCAAGAAAATGCATGCCCTCTGGTGAGAAACATCCTGCCAGCAGGTGGGAAGGTTTAGAATAAAAGAGGTGACATTTCCCCTTTAAGGAGAAGAAAGAGGCCCAGAAGAGTGAAGCTGTCTGGACTTATCTGCACACAATGATCAGCATTGAGCCTACAACAGAGAAGTACAAATGCAAACCTGTGCCTTCTCACCCAACCCTGCCAGGAACATTCCCCAAACCTGCTTTGCTCAAGTTGGTTGATAGTTATTTTAAACCCACCAAAAGGTTCAGACTTGCTTTTCTGTAGGCATGTTCCTGAAAGAGTGCTCACAGTGGGAACTGGTGGCAACTGGATTTAACTCCAGCTCCCACGGCCTTTAAAAATCCTTAGTGTGGGATAATCAAACATCCTCAGGTAGGCACACACCTGCTGCATTGGCATGGGCATAGAAATTACAGCAAAGGCTGGTTTGGGGCATGGGCCTTTCTTTTACTGGCAAGGCTGGGCACAATATCTCTTTTTTCTTTTTTTTTTTTTTTTCCCTTAGTTTTATCATCTGGAGGAGTAACGTGGGGCCTAGAGAACTGGTGAGGTAGCAAAGATAAATGCACCTTTCAGATTTCCTATCATGCAAGCCGGTCTCTGGGGATGTATCTGTCAGTAGTCTCACCTGGTGCAGGGAGTGTAAAATGAGCTGTTAGCAGTTGCCAGCAGGTTGATGGGGAGGAGATACCTAAAGTATTAAAGCTCCCAACACCAAAATGATCTCAAGTGATAGAGGGTAATGAGGAAGAAAGGCAGAGAGGAAGAATGTCTGTGAGACCTGAGGATATTTAGTTTAGAAAAGAGAAGACTGAGGGAGGACTTGATCAACATTGTAAATACCTGAAGGGTGGATGTCAGAAGAATGGGTGACATTTTTTTCTATAGTGCCCAGTGACAGGACAAGGGATAATGGACATAAGCTGAAACACAAAAAGTTCCACTTAAACACAAGGAAAAATTTCTTTAGAGTAGAGGTGAGAGTGCCCTGGCACAGGCTGCCCAGGGAGGGTGTGGATTCTCTTGCTCTGGAGATTTCCAAATCCACCTGGATATGTTTCTGTGATCAAGGGAAACCTGCTTTAGAAGTGTGTTGGACTAGATGATCTCTAGAGGTCTCTTCAGACCCCAACCATTCTGTGATTCTGTGAATGTCTGAAATGTCTACTCCATTTCGGGCCATCAGAGGATGCACATTGTTTCTGAAGGAGACAGGGTGGTGAATTGGAGAGCTACTGCAACACTAACCTACCTTTCTAAGCCTCTAGCTGCAGGAATGCAAGAGGTGGATTTTCATGGCACAGTGGTCCAAATAACCTCTAGAAGAAGGACACTGATAATATCCAAGCTGCTGAATTTAGAGAGCGAGTTTACTCTGGCAGGAGCAAACTGGAACCACCCCTGCAAGGAGCAGATGCAGAGAGAAAATCAATGGCCCTAGCTGCATCCCCGGAACCTCTCAGTGCTTGGTAACTCCACACGCCTTTGCAGGATGACAAAAAGGAAGTGTTGCTTAGAGTGCCTCGTGTAACTTAGAGTGCTTTTCTAGAGGAAGAGGCCTTAGTGTCATTACAAAGCTGAAGTGGCAGAGCAGAGTACTCTTTTCCTTTGGAACCAGTGAAAAAGTGAGGCCTCCTTCAGGACTTCAGTGTAGTAATGATGGGGTGAGTAAATTGCAAGGGTTGCTTTCTAGCTGGAGCAAGTCCAAATAGCTCCAAGCTCTGAGTGGTCTCATCTTGGGGAGTCTTTGCCCACAGTAGAAGTCCCTTCTTGGCCTGTAGCCACAGGTTTGTCTGACTTGTTGTGGAAATACATTAAGTTGGATAACTCTGGTCATGACTCTGTATAATCTGGAAGGTAATGAATTTCTTTTGGTTCACCAGCCATTGTAGAAGATATATTTAAATACAACTTCTCAAGAGACTGAAGTACTACTTGTTACAGGTTCTTACTCTATGTGCTGCAGCAGCTCATCTGCATATTAACCTAACATAATGGCAACCACAATGACAAGACACTTGGTTCACTTCAGTTAGTTAATAGTTAAGTACGTGAGTCCTGCTTCAGTAACTGCTTAACTTAATAGTTTGCTTACTTCAGAGGGTCTAGAGTAATGCTGGTAATATGTACTTACAGCTTCTATTCTCTGCATAGCTGGAATGAAATCCTTTGTGTAGGCGTGGGAAGAAGGACTGGGTGGATTTTTATACCCAAATATAAGGTAGCTACAGAAGCAGAAATCATAGACTTCACTGAATCAGCAAAATCTACTCCTATCTAGTCTATAAGGGCTTTAAATAAAAATACCTATATGCCAGGAAGGGATAGAGAAGAACTCCTGCCAGGTCAGCATGCAGGGTGGTAACTGTGAGATCAGCAGGCTGTCAAGCAGAAGACAAAGCAGACAAACTAATTACATCTTGGCAAAAAAGTGAAATTAGGAAAGAAAGGCCATGACTTAGCTGGCTGAGCACTCCTCCCCCTGCCATGTATCTCAGCCCTTTTGGTTGGCACTCCTTGGAGATTCCTGCCGAGCAGCCCCTACTTGAGTTATCTCTTTACCAGGAGACATTTGCAAGTAGACAAAAACAGAACAGCTTGTTCTGACTTCAACTCCGCGTGCATCAGGGAGGCAGAGCCTGCAGCTCACAGTGGTGACAAAGGGCCTGTTAATTCATGGGATAACCCCATCAAAGCCATGCTCTGAGGTCCCTTGCTGTTTGAAGAACGGTGGCAATTAGCTACTTGAGCTGCCATCTTTACCAAGACAAGTCATTGCTGCAAAGACACAAACTTCATAGCCTTTGGCAAAGGCTTTTCAACTGCAACCAACAACAACTGTCTGCATTTCTGCTGACAGGTCCCATGATGTTTTCTTGACAGAGTTGCCACCACTCTCTCTGTTGATTCAGTTAACTTTTTGCCTTATTTCTCTACTGTTTTTACCACCCCCCTGACCAAGAAAACTTGTGTATTCTTTCAGCTCCTGTCTCTTTGCCAAGCTATTGCTGCATACAGGGCTATTGCTGCTATGTCTCATCACTGTTGGTTTTGTTACTTCCAGTAGTTCAGGCTTGTTCCCTGTAACCAGATGGTTTTGGTTAGTGATCATCACCTTCTCTACTTTCATTGTCATTTTTCTCTGGTTCTGTTTTTCCTGTCTCAGTGTGCGTTCCTGATGGCCACCATCATTTTGCCTTATTGGATACACCTCTCTCAACAATTAGAAGTTAGTTAGAAGTCCATAGGAGCAGGGAAGGCACTGGAGATGTTATTTCAATAATTGTGGTTTACAGACCTGGAAGGAAGAACTGTGGCTTTTAGTGGACAAGGATGTGGGATGGGACTGTGCCTTTTGTTCTGGCTGTCACTAAGCTACTGATTTACATTGGGTGCATCATCACTCAGGGATGTCTTATCTGTAAAAGGAGAAGAATTTAAAGACTCTTCCTATCAGTACTGAGTCCTATTACATTTGGGAAGAGTCCATTTTATCTTATGGTACACTGATAGTGATGGAAATGGTCCTGTTGAGCTTAGAAGACCATGAACTTTGAAGAACATAAAGCATTAGCATCTTGTAAAAGGCAGATTGACTGCTGCAGCAGTTAATGCTACATACTAGCACACATCTTCTTAATGGCATTGTACTAGTAAAATAATATTGCAGAGTCAATAAGAGTCTCTGAACCTGTGTTTGAAAGCTGCAATTAAAACTGTTTACCTTTCATTAACTTGTTTAGTTTTTACAAGTCATGTGAAACAGAAAAGTGTGTGTCTGGAGAGCAATACTTTCAGATATAGAATAATGTTTGAATGTTCAAGGAATAAAGTAGCTTTTACAAATATTTATGTTGAGGTAAACAAAAAATGTTCTTGTAATCTGTTGCTGCTTTCTCTATATGTTGAATTTGTTTCTGCTTTGTGCTTGACTTGGCTGCTTTTACTCCCAAATTTTTGCATTTTTGGCGCTGTGTTAAATATTTTCTTCTTCAATTAAATTTCCCATTGTGAAAGAAGTTGCAAAGTCTGTGCTCCAAAGGAGTGTGCTGTACAATGTTTCTGTCTTATGCCAGTGCTTTTAATTGAATATTTGAGGTAGCAGTAGCTTTTCCAGAGAAATTAGATTAATTTTGGTAACCTAACCCTCACTGCGTGAGAATTTCCTAAAAGACTTTTTGATAAATGTTGTCAGTGTTTGGTGGAGTCTATGGACCTTTCTTTCAATCAATTTGCTTTACAGAGAACAAGGAAGGAAATTGGATGAGGCTCTTCTGTCTGTGGCCATGATATTGACTGAGTTCCTTCCCCTCTCTTCCCTTCATTTTCCAAGTTTCCACTTAATTTTCCAAACTTATTTTCCGTGTTTGTAATCAAAGGCCAATATTGACTGATTTGAGACACTGCTAATTGACCTTAAAGAGTAAATTAATTGAAAACTATTCTCAGATCCAGATGGCTTGTTGAATCTCCTTCTCTGAGGACATTCAAAACCCAGCTGGATGACTTCTTGTGTGACCTACTCTAGGTGGCCTGTTCTGGGAGGGGGGTTGGACTGGCTGATCTTTCAAGGTCCCTTCCAGTCCTTGAGATTCTGTGATTCTGTGCTAAGTGGTGGAGTGGCAGATTTCTCTAGAATTTCTCAATGCCGTGTAAATTTAATTCCTTTGCTGTTGGTGATAGATACCCTGTGTCCTTTCTGCTGTCAGGTGTTTGCCATTGCATCTAAGGATGTCAGGAGGCAACGATCCTCCAAAGCCATACTTCAGGACTACATTTCAGCACTGTCAATGGAGGGATAAGGAAATACCTATGACTCCTTCTGATTTACAGGGTGACTTGGTCACTCTTAGCCATTTAGGAGAATGATAATAACCAGCTAAGTAGTACAGACTACTATTCAGAATCCGTTTTTTGGGTTTTTTTTTCCCTTTTTCTATCTTCTGTGTCAAAAACCCGTGAAATTTTGATTTATATTTATTGACAATGTTGCATGGCTTGGTAACCTTCAGTATACCGGTAGAAATATATGCCAGGACACAAATAAATAAATAATGACTAAGTTTGACCAGCCTTAAAAAACCAGAATAAGAGTTCCAGGTATTGGTATAATTTATGGTATAAAAAAAATATAAAAGGATCAAACACCAGAAGAAGGCTTTTCTATGTGTATAAAATCTGATCTCAATATCTCTGTATAGGGTATAGGCAGGTGTGGCTACTCTATTAAAGTTACTTGAAACTGCTACACTTACGGAAAGCCTTACACAGATGGGCATGCACAAATGCTGCGCCACAGCTTTCACTCTCTTAAGCCAGTGTGCATCTTGTATGGTCTGAGGAAGTAAACATCACTGGAGTTATTTCAGACTTACATGGATGCATTATGCAAATGTGATCTAGTTCCCTCTTGAAACCATTAGGAATCTTTCCATTGCCTTTGTAGGAAATGGGGCTAGTCTGCAGAGCAGAATCCTTCATGTTGACGGCTTCCACCCTTTACTGTTTCTGAGGTTCATTAGTTTTCCTGAAGGAGTAGTACACTGGAATGGAGAAGGTATTTTGGAACTCATGAATACCATAGATGTCGTTTCCCAATTTAGAGCTCCTGTCTTCGACTCTTGTCTCTTCATGGTTGCACATGGATGCAAGTCTACCTTAACTGTCCTTTCTATAATAATCTCTGCCAAAGTAGATTGATATTTTGGGAGCTTCACCTGAAACTACCTATTTAATAAGGGCTTTTTTAGAAGAATGGAGTAACTTCTGCCAGGAGCAAAGGACTGTCTATATGAATGAATTTACAGGCTTTGGATACTGTCCAGTGTATTTTATTGTTTTTTTTTTTTATATATATAATTGACAAATGCTATTGTTGTGGATTGTGACATTTTAATTACTAAAGTTCTTAGGACCATGAAGAGGAATATTTTAAACCCAAAGTATGTAAAATAAATGAGGACATGTTGGAATAATAGAAGTACTCTTTATGGAAATCTCTGAATTCACTATCAGAATCTGTCTTAAAATCAAGGTATTTAATACAGTTGCATTCTTTCAGGAAAATGAATGATGCAAAGGTAAAAGCTGGTCTGATGTCTCAAGATTAAGTTAGATGAAAGTCTTAGTTACTTACGTGAATTCTCCCCAAATGGCATCAGAAGCCCAGGTGTAAGCATCATGGGTCCCTTGTACAAGATAAGTTGCAGGATGATGCAAACAGGCAATAACATATTAAGAAGAATCTTAACAGAGTTTTCTGTGTTTAAATACCTAATTAAGGGGATGCATTTAGGTACTTGCTCCAGAGCACAGAAACCATCCTGAACCAGGCACCTAAAAGTACACTTTAATGCATAGTCAGGGAAGAGGTCATAATTTAATAGTCTGAGGAAATGGCCATCCATTTTTTTCCCAGGGCTTTGGGAAAGCCCCTTGCTTCTAAGGAAGCCGTGGAGGGATTTTAAACCTGCTAACAGTAGGTTTGCATTTCCTAGACGTCTTTTTCATAACTTATCATAGCAAGGCTGCCTGAGAACCTGAGCAACATCAGATTTCTTACAATACCAAAATCTCCCCTTCAATGACTTTCTGCAAATCTTTCAAAATAGCTTCTTATTTGTGCAAGTGGTTTTGTACCAGGCACTTCTTCTCAAACTGTAGGTATTTCTAATTACTAGGGAAACCAGCTAGGTTGCTGTGAACCTAAGATGTTCTATATGAGCCCAGGATAACTCCTGTACAAAACAATTCATATTTTCATCTTCTCCTAATTCTAACCCATAGATGGATGTACAGAACTTCATGAACTCTTTGAGATAAATATTTTTAAATTTCCTCTGCTGGAGGAGAAGAAGTTTCTAAATATTATGTTTGGCAAATTGCTCTTCTTCTGACAGCAAGATTAGGTGTGAATTTTCTGCAAGCACCTCATTGTAATCAGTTTGAGACATTTTATTTTGTTCTTTAATAGATATGAAATTGTATAGAGAATGTATATATATGCCTTTTAAACAAATACAATTGTTAAGAAAGTTGTGAGAGTCTACATTCACAGTTAAAAGAAAAAGCTATCCACCTAAACCAATAATTTCAATGTTGCTTTTGGCTGTGAGGCATGTTAGGCTTGGCTTACACCTGGGATATGTAGCAGCTGAGTATTTATTTTGAGGTATGGTGATGGCTTATATCAACATGGCTCTTAGCTGTATCCAATTCTGTGACAGCATGCAGTACCTTTTGTAGAGAGGCTTGTAGTTTTGTACATAATGTTTTAAGTGTACTCATAGTAATGTAGTTTCATCCATGCTGGGAAGTTACACTGCTTTCTGTGAGAATGGTAGAGACAGATGCACCACATCAAGATGTTAACAAGGCTTTTATTCCAGGCTATTGGTTTGTCAGAGTTATTGTTTCAGGACCAATTATATGACCTTGTGTAACATTCAAACCTTTGGTGACCCTCTCGTGATGAGAGAAGTGAGTAACGAAACTGCTAGAAAACTGCTTGTTATTCCCTCAGATTGGCAACCTGTGCACCGGGTATTGGAGTATTGGTGCTTCTCTCTTTACATGGAAGGATTCATTTTCTTAAAAGCCCCATTTGCTGCTAGAACACAAAGAAGTGACTGAAACTCCCTTGTTACTCTACTGGTTATATTTGAGAGGTCATCGAGGTAGTGCAAGATTAGAAAGTATCAAACATAATGCCTGCCTTTTTAAAAAGGGGAGGTGAGGAGAAGTATTGAAGAATTGTAGTTCCATCAAGCTTCAGTTCCTGGAAAAATCTGAAAGAAATAACAGCACTGTGTGCAAGCACCTGGGACATAATACGGAGATAAGTAACAGACAAATATCTTCGCTGAGAACAAACAGCAACCAGTCAAACTTTCTTCTGCAGCCACAGTAAGAGACTCTATAACAGTAGTGATGTCTTGAGTCTTGTAGATTGGCTTTTGATTTGGAAGCAAATGACATGTAGAGTGTGTTTTCCCAATATAGGGTCAAGCAGGAGAGACAAAAATGGTTGTATATCCTGGTGCAGTTGTAAAAGATTGTCTGTCAAATGAAAGAATGCTCTAAGTGAAGCTTTGTAGGTATGTTTGTTGTTCTAGTTTCTTTTCCAGATCTGTTTCTACTCGATGTTTAGCAGAAGAGATATAACTATCAAATGCGTAAATGACAAAGCCCGTCAGTACTAGCGATGATACAGCAAAGCTGTCCTTGAACCTGAGCTATTGCAGGAATGAAGAACATTTCCTCTGGCTTCTATCTGTAAGGCTAGAAATAAAATCCTAACTGGTTGTAGTCACTGACGAATATCTGTTGATCTTGTCCCAGGAGAGGAGTAGAGACTTAAAGCCAAGGTTAGCCAGACCTGCTTTCTGTCAAGAGCTGAGAAGACCTGGAGGTTACAGAGCTCTTTGGTCACCCTGTTCCTTCCCCATGTCACCCCACCAGGCTACTGTCTGGCTGAACCTGCAGACATCCCTTCTCATAAGAGAGGGCATATCAAGCAGTAGACACAGAAATACAGTTGTAATAAACACTTAAGTCACAAATTTGGTCCTTAACTTTTGATTATGTTTTTTTGAAGTTCCAGGTTGTATGGTTTTGTTAAACAGTTTTCTTTTAGTCTACGGCTGGTTTGGACAACAAACCTTAGTTTAAGTGATATAAACGTCATCACATGGGCTGTTGAAAGCAATTACTGTTTATACTCAGTGATAGTCACCCTTTCTGACAGTTTGAGCCTTAAAACCATAAATTCAGTAGGGATAGGAGAAACCGTTCAAATGCTGTGCAATTCTTCACACCTTACATGACAAACTAGAAATAGCTCTTTGACATGCTGACTTCGTGTTTGTCAGTTTTCATCAGCATTTGAGGAAAGCTTGAACAACAAATATAGATGGGTAAATTAATTTTGTTCTAATTGCTTCCACTCTAATTAGCATATTTGAAACAAAATGCTGAAGGAAATGCAACACAACATGGATTTCTAGGGCATTCCTAAAGGATGCTCTAGGGATTCAGAGGAGTAGCTGAGAGAGCTGGAGGTGATCTAAAGTATAAAATGTTAATATGAATAATTTTGTGCTATTTTTGGTCTGACTTCTGAAGAAAATTAGGCTCAAACAATTTTATTCTCTTCTTTCTCACTAGGGCTTTTAAATCTGTTGATTAGTTCCAACCAAAAATGACAAAGATGCTATAGCAATTTCAGATAAAGTCTTACAAATTTAGGCAGGCAGAGGATAAGACACACTATGCATTAGTGCCCATTCAGACAGACAACACTTGAAATACTGATTTCTGCTGGATTTGGAGAATTCTCAGAGAAAGAGATGTTATAAATATCCCAACTGGAAAAAAAAAAATAAAAATCTTGAATCAACACCTTCGTTAAAACCCACAGAACCAAACTACAAATCTGTAGGAAATCCCATTTACTTCCCCTGTTCATGGGACTGATAACTACTTTCTAAAGAGAAATTTCAGCCCTTTCACAGTGTTTGCAGGGCTGATACCTGAGAACCAGAAACAGGTGAGTGTGACTGATCTCTCAGCAGGCAATTTCCTATCTCCAGAGGATTTGCATAAAACCAGTATCTGAAACATTTTTATCACCTGCCATTGCTCCTCTTTGTCCATAAGGAAGATAAGTGCAGGAAATGCAAACTCCATCTTCACTGCTATCTGAGCATTTAGTTGTTTTTAACTGTACTTCCATGTACTTCTGGGCCACCAAAATGATCAGGGGACTGGAGCATCTTCCTTATGAGGGAAGGCTGCAGAAACTGGGGCTGTTCAGCCTGGAGCAGAGGAGACTGAGGGGTCAAAATTAAGATTTATAAATATTTAAAAGGTGTATGTCAAGGGGTGGGGCAACACTTTTTTTCTGTAGTGTCTAGTGATAGGACAAGAGGTGATGGACAAAAGCTGGAAAACATAAAGTTCCACTTGAACATAAGGAAAAACTTCTTTCCTGTTGAGGTGAGGGAGCCCAGGCACAGGCTGCCCAGGGAGGGCGTGGAGTCTCCTGTACTGGAGATTTTCAAAACCTACCTGAACATGTTCCTGTGTGACCTGATCTAGGGGAACTAGCTTTAGCAGGAGGTTGGACTGGATGATTTTTAGAGGTCCCTTCCAACCCCTACCATTTTATAATTCTGTGATTCTGTGCTGCCATCAGTAAAGAATGCCTAAGCAGCAGTTGTATTTCTCAATGGTTTTAATCAGGCTTTGATTATTTCACTTGAATTTACAGGTGGATATTCAGTAGGTCAGGAGCAACTCGTCTCCTATATTAAAAATTCTATGTAGACTCATTTTGTTGTGTCTCATACAGTACCCAGTACAGTGATTCCATAAACTGTGAGTAGGCTCCCAGTCTTGCTGTCAGCTCAGAGTAGTGTCCCTGGAGACGCTGTCAGTTAATAGTGTCTGTGTTTTAGTGATGGAATTACCTCTGAAGAAGCTACTTTCAAGATATTGGAGAGATTTCTGTGTGGATCACTTGTTCCCCCAGTGCTTGTATCTGTCAGTTTTTTGTTCAGACTATAAAAATTTGAGGACAAACTGCTGTAGGTAATTTGAAGGTATTTCTCTGAGCACTTAATGTACAATGCTATGCTGTTGTGCTAAAATTGTTCCCATTTTTTCTTTGTGTAAAGTGGTATTCCTTTTGTCCTATAGCTTTGTACCTCAAAAATGAGTTATATTACAAACATCTGTAATACATTTAATTAAGACATTGCTAATCAGTACTGAGTGCCAGTGTCAACTGTTTCAGCTTGGCAGAGTATTTGACAGATGTTAATATGATATAATGTACCTTTGCTCTTTCTATTAGGTTGACCATTGCTGAGCTTAATGTGACTCTGTCTAGTCTAGGAGTGTTCAGCAATTGCTGAGAACTTGGAGTCTATATTCACTGAGGTCAGACTCTGGCTCAGGTCACTTCTTGAAGCACAAGTTTGTTAGATTTTCTATTGTGAGGGTCTCTGTCCCAAAACCCATGAAGCTTTCCTGCTTGAGGTGAAAGATTTGGTTTGCCAGGTTTTACCTCAGGAGCAGGCACTGCTAGATGGGGACAGAAGGACACAGGGAGTGTACAATGTTTCTTTATCTTCCCTGTTGTCTGACCCAAGGAACTTCTACAACTTTTTTTGCTTGTGCACTATAATTGCAAGCAGCCTTACCTTTTCCTAGAGACTGGCTGGGGTCAACTATGCAAAGGAGAAAAGGAACCAGCATTAGAATACCTTGCCTTTCTTTACTTTTTGCAATTTTGAGTGATTGAATATGTTACAATTACCTCAAAAGAAATAAGCTTTGAACTTTACCATCAGTAAATGTTCAGACTAGATTTGCTACAGCTGAAAATTTCTTTTCTTCTGATGGCTGCTTGTGGGTTTTGACAAATTTTTAGTATATAACAATTCACACTGAAGACTGATGGCAGTAATGAAACTAAATTGCTCATACTGAGATCCTAAAAGCTGTGGACCGTGACTTGAAGTGATAGGGAAGGTAACGCATTGATGAAGTGCGGGTAAGAACTTATGAGGATGGTGACTGAACCAGAGGTAGGTTTGAAACAAACCTGTGTTTACATATGAAGACAATGGTAACTGAGATAGAAAAGAAAAAAACCACTGTATTTCCCACAATTTTGCTGTATTGCTTCCCTAGCCTTGTATTTCTCACTACCATCACCAAGGCATTCAGATCTTTCATGCATGAACAAAGTTTCTGTCTCCTAGAATTTTACTTTGGAAATGAATTTAGTGAACAAATGCAGCTTCTTTCAGGATGTCGGATTTCCACTTGCTTTTGAGTCTTGTTTTTTCTCTGGATAGGGAATCAGGATCTTCTTATAGGGATCCCTTAAACAGCTTTGATAGAAATAGGAATTGAGCCTTTGTTTGAGTGGTGGTCATTAAGGTTCAGCTCTATATAAAACCTTTCTGAAGCAGAAGCTTTGGTCCTTTAGCAGGATCTGGTTTTCAAGCTGGAGTGTAAATCCCTATGTAGAAAAGGATATTTTTGGATTGATAACTCAGTGCTAGGGTTGAATTTCTTTAGGTGGGCTCAGTGAGACTCTTGTTTTTAAGGTACAGATGTGTTTTGTTTTTGAGGGTTCAGTTACTGGAAAATTTGTGGTTTCTCCCTGTCTCGTATCAAGAATGTGAAAGGGGAATCAAAGTAGCTGAAAATACCTCATTGAGGACCTATAACCTCTCACCTGTCAGGTCAACAAAAAAAGTGGTAAATAGCACCTTGCTAATTAGTACTGACCCTGACTAAATCTTATCCAAAGCATTTTGACTTGCAAAACAGAGACTGTTGAAGAAAACATGAATTAGGCAAGCTGGAAAAAACCTCAGCTTTCACTTTTGTACTAGATCTGATAATAAGATTTAATTAGGAGAGGTCATTTCTTTGGCTTTTTAAATTTCCATGTATGATTGGATTTTATTTCCTAATAATTTGTCATTTTGTAAGGATGTGGAACACAGTAAATGGAACCTCTGAGCTGCCCGCATGGTCAGAGTCCCTTTTTCAATGCTGTGCTGCGGTGAGATGGCTCTTGCATGCATGAATACTTAGACTCTCCTTTGAAATCCAGCACTAGCTCTAGTCCTTGCTGCAAGGTCAATGAAAGCATAAGTGATGAATGTTGTTATCCTTAAGTGCACCCAGCTTTTCCATTTGTTTTTATCTTTGATGGTAGCTTCAGCAAACTCTGAATATGACTGTTTTATTGATAAGCAGGTGAAGGACATATCTGGAACTCATTTGGAGAATCAGTGGCAGTCCTCAAGTTATAAACCACCTAACTTTTTTGTTGGTGCAACAAAATTGGGATTTGTTTTGCAGACTGAAGTGTTTGTGTATTTTGCCCTCACTTTGTTTAAAATTGTAAAATTGGATTTGTAATCTAATCTTCAGCTAAAGACCCTTCCTCACTCTTTTATGGATTATTGGTTATTACACTCTTTTTTTTTTTTTTAGGATTTCCTTGTTGTAGTGTCAGAAGTAAAGAGTTCCATTGAACACTTCAAATGAGGACAGAACATTCTCCACCAGCCGGCTAAGCAGCACTCATTTTCCAAGGTCCCTTCTAATATCTTCCTGATAACAGTACTTTCTCTCCCTTTGTGAGGAAAAGGTCACAGTGGTGGAAACGGTGTGTTTGTTCTCTTATTTCTAAGCTGTGCTATTCTTTCCTAGTTGTTGTTGCTTCTGACAAGATGGTTGCCAAGCCACTTTGTCATCGCTCCTGCATCTTGACAGAATGCAGGAGCGCTCCCAGATAAGAGCAGAATACATTCTTCCAGCAAAACCCAAGTGACTTTATCCAATACCGGATTTAAACAGACCTGACATGTTCTGGCCCTGTTTACAAACAGGATACTTCAACAGGACTCTGCCACAGAAATAACTATGCTTCCCTTGCTAGAAAACAAATGTTTCATTTTGGAAAAACCAGAGCTCAGTGCTGATAGCATAATCTGTAATGAATCTTTGTAATGAGCCCATGCTGTTTATTGCTATCTATCTTAAGCCTCTGCTATTGCATTGTGCTGCATGTTGAAAGACAACATAGAAATAGAAAACTGTCTGCTGGGGCTAGTAGACTAAATTCAGTCAATGTAATTTTGCATTGCATTATGTGTATAGTTGCTCTAATTGTGGGAGGAGAAGGAAGAACCATAAGTGAATATAACAAACTGACATCATTATCTTCTGTCCACATCACTGAGCTACAGCCAATTACATTAATGCAAATGGTAAAAGCCCCCTGTGATGCTCTTACCGGTCTGCCTGCAGTTCCTATGCCCTGATGACTCCTAGCAGTCCACCAAAAGGCACACTGCATGTGTAGCTTATCACTTGGTGAAGTCATGATATCCTTCACAGTTTCCTTCCTTCGTGCATGTAGGCTGGTAAAATAGATCCACTTTATTTACATTCTGGGATTTGTCTGTTTGACTTTTGGTAACTTAATGCTCAGTGAAAATGGCATTTCATAAACTTCGCCGTGTATCTCAACCGGGACAATGCAACTGTGATGCTGGTTCCATGGTAAACAGCCACCCAGCACCATTGATGCTCTACCAGATGCTCAGTGATTTTATGCTTTCTAGTCTCTCAGTCATGCTGCCTCCTTATGTACAGGTGCCAGTCTCAGAGCTATAAGATGATTTTAATGACACACTTCATCTTCGAGATTCATTTCCCTGGGCAGCTCTGGCAAGATGTAGTGCAAATCATCAGTCATAAGGCTTACACCAAGCTTTATTTGTCCCTTTGCTCCTGCTGCTACTAAAGGGAGCAGTTGTCTCTGGGGAAAGACGGATGTGCTAAAAAGTCCAAAGAAAATCTAGATTGTGTTTTACAGACCAAATCTTCTTTTCGAAATCAGAATATTTGAGACAACAACATTGGATCACTTGTTAAACATAGCTCTTTCTCTGAAAAGCTTGTCAAAATTCAACATCCAGTTGACTCAGGTTTCTAAAATTGCTTCAGAAGGTTTTAGAGAGATTATCAAATAAGAAGATTTGCACCGGTGAAATGATGCGACAAATATAAATTGAAGCAGGGGAGAGAGGAGAAAATAGTATTCAGTAATGCTTTGGAGTGTTTTTTATCTTAGCATCTCATTAAAGTAATGTAAAGATCCATAGCACTACAGAAAAGTGGAGAGAGATGGCTTTGAAAAATGAAGACTCATCATATCCTAGTTTATTGCCATAATTTATCAGAATTACATGCTTCTGTCCTGATTTTTCAACAGCCTGTGTGATTGCAATAACCACATCCCTTGAGAGGAGGGCTGGGTGAACCTAGCTGTAGTTCTAGGCACTTCAGACGTTTTATGTTTCCAGGAATGAGACTTCACACCTATCTTGCCTACTTTCTTGAGAGTGTTTTAACCAGGGACCTGTGGTGTCGTGTTCTACTTCTGCTCCCATAGTGTTTGCTTTTGGACTGCACTTAAGGAGTGCACTTATCCAGATCAGCTTTTTAGTGGGAGATGGGTTCAATAATTTTAAATGTTCTTTAACAGAGTAGGATATCTTTCATTTTCCTGTGTGAAAACTCTAAATTGTTAATTAAAGCTAAGCAGGAACAGCATGACCTCCTCCTCCCTTGACACACATGCCAAAAAATTCTTGAGGGTAAAAGCTGCTCAGTCTCTTTGGCAAGGGTCTCATGTTCTGTGTCCAGATACATGAAAACACCCAGTGCTCAATCTTTGTTCTGACATCCCTATGCTAGGGAGAAATGAGGATATGGAGATGTTCACATACAAAACACCTCCTGTTAGTTGGATGTATGTGAATCCCTGTTATGGCATGAGGGTCTAGAGAGCCACCTTTCCAAGATATCTAGTTCTCCCAAGTGCCAAGAGCCTGAACATCTAATTCTGTTCTCTGAGTTGCCTGGGTCAATGCAAAGGACTTATCAAACACGCTCATCTCCTTTAGTATCAAAGAGGACAGATAAAGAAAATCCCAGCTAGTGATTCCGTACTTGACTTCAATGCTTCATGAAGAGAGAGTCCTGAGGCACTCAGAAGTGTTGTGAAATAACCTAATACTCAACTATAATTAGGGAGAATCAGAAGTGGCAGAGGCTGACATGGCATTTAGGGAAGTTTGTGCTTCCAGGTCTGTGTTTGCATGTGACTGAGAGCAGGTGGGCTCTGAGTGCTGCAGAGCAGACTGGCAGTACACAGCCTGAATGGAGAGTTTGTCATTTCTCTCCCTCTGAATCTTTTAGCACCTTGACTTGTTTGCATCCATGCTTGGGGGAAAACCTGCTCCACTGCAGATCTGAGAGTCCTCTCTGGCAGTGGCGTGGGTGGTGTGAGCTGGTGAGTAAGTGTCACCATAGAAAGAGGTACCTTCCCGTTAGATGATGTGGAAACTCGGGCTTCATGTTTCAAACAGACTGTAGATAGCGACCTGTTGCTTGTCTCAAAATCCCTCTGGCAAAAAGGAGGTTACTTTTGTTATGATAAATACGCTTTAGAATCCGTACTTGTTTGTCCTCTATATCCAGATGTTTTAAGTGGACAACTGTCCTACTTCTTTTCTAGACGATCCTTACTCTGATTTATTGGTCCTTGGTGGCTGCAATGAAAAGATTGGCCTTGACTTTCAGCTGGCTTCCCTTCTACCAGATGAACTGGTGGCTTGCTCTAAAAACAGGGCTTTGGTGGGCAAAGAAATGAAGTTTGTGCAGGTTTAGTTTTTTTTTGTGATGAGGTGAAAACTTAGTGACTTACTGACTACACAATTCCTTGGAAAAATTCTAGAATAAATTGGGAATAGCCAAATGTCTGTGCATTTTGACAATGTGGCTGCCTGAGAAGCAGCTTAATCTTTAGGGAGAGTTGGCTAAGTATGTGAATTACTATTTCTTTTGGGAAAAATCAGACCTCGTGTAATTAATTGGTAGTGTTTGTGTGTCAGAATAGTGTTTGTTAACTTTCCAAGGGGTGTATTGAAACAATATCTTAAGTAACTACTGATTGGTGGGTAGAGAGAGATACATCTCTCTCTGGAGTCCATTGTAATCTTTAACAGGAAGGAATCCAACGTTACTAAAAAGAAAACAAGAAAGATTTAGCCCAATGTGCATAAGTCTGGTCACCTCCTGCCCATGAAGTCCTCAATAACGTGGCAGTACTACTTCTGGAAATGTGATGGCAGATGTGACTGTAGGAAGGCATCAGCATTTTGCAGTGGAACATGTTATACCTGCAGTGCAATGGTGTTTGATGAAGCTTGGAAGACAGAAGGATGAATTGCCTCATAGCTGGCTGAATGAAGGTCGTGATTTCCCTCCTAGCAATGCCAAAGAGCAGCCCCTCTTTTCATCTGCTGGGAACTGTGTGTTGAGAGCCAATACTGCAAGTTCCTCTTTTGGATGATTTTGCAGTGGAAGGGCTGTTGTTCTTGGACATGATTTGCTTTGCAACAAATTAATTCCACACAAGCTGAAGGTGTTTTCATCTGCCTAGAGGCAGATCCCAGAACCTGCTCCCTGATAGTGCAAAGAAGCCATCAGCACAGCTGCCTTTTGTTGAGCCCCAGAAAGATGGGCAGTAGATAGTGTGCAGGTAAGTAGTAGATCTGGAAAAGGCAGTTGCTAAGCTGGTCAGTAACTTGACTAGAAGTAGACTGTTTATAAAATATGTTCTGTTTTCTGCTTTTGATTTAATGGAACAAACTTTTAGTTCATGTAAAAGATGCTTGAGCCTTTGGTGCTTAGCTATGTCCCTGGAGAAGTGATTATCTTTCTGTATATGAATAATTTAGATGGCTTCTTGTGGGTGCTGAAGAACAGAAAATAAGTTATTCTGCAAAGATACAGCCCTAAAAGTAAGTTATATGTATTGTACGATTCACAGCTTTACATGGCATTACTAGCAATGTCTTAGGAGGGGCCTGGAAAGTAATAAATTTCTTCTAGGTTAGAATGTGTCCAGATGACTTACAATGATGCTGGTTCGTCTTGACATGAAAAGAGGAGTCAGCGTACAGAGAAGAGAGCGGATGCTTGGCAAAGGCATTTTGAGCTTTTCCTGTTCTTCCCTAGCTCTGAGAACTGTTCATGTAGGCAAATGGCAACACTTGGCAAGCTTAAATATACAGATCTTCATATATTTTCTTTTTACCCTTCCCTTTTGCGTACTATGGATTGCTTATATATGACAACCACATCAGTGAGGAGCAAGCTGTGTGGCTTCTGTGCAGCAGCTATGATAATTAAAAAAAGGAAAAAAATAGACCATCCAGCTAGACATCATTAATTTGTCTGGCTCTTTGGCAGCACTTCAGTTTTGGGGTATCTCTGTGCTATCAGTGTGCTCAAAATCTAGTGACATCTGCTCTCCCTGCTTTCTCCCCTCCCCATGGCACTGCTGTAATTCAATCCAGTATGAAAAAGGGATCAGTGCAATTATTACAGTGATTCCTGCTTGAGACAGTGAATGACAAATACTTTCTGCTGCTTGAGGCTTCTCTGTCATCTTATGCTCTGAAGCAGAACTGGCACTAAACTGAGTGTTCATTTTGTAACGTGTTGGGTTTAGCCTTGTTTCCATAGGAAACAAGCATACAAGATGAAGCTGGTTCTGTATAGATTTTCCTTCCTCTTTTCCTCTCCTTTTTTTAACCTGTTGGCCAGTCACAGTCAAATTTTAGAAACCAGTAGAAGTCCCATGAGTGTTATCACAGATGAGCTTCTTCCCCCGAACGCTAGGGAATCTGCCCAGAGCAGAGCCCTGTGACACTGTCCCAGTTGGAGAAAGAGCTTTACTTACAGCATTGTGCTGTAAGACATCACTGACCTCAAGATGCAAATTTGAAAGGAATTGCTTCCATAATTCCTGTACTCAGATTTAAATCAATGGACAGCAATATCTGTGTTTGTAGTTGCGCCTTCCACTGGGATTACCTTTCTATGCAGAATCTATAGGGTGAGGATGTCCTGTTGGAGACTAGAGTAGAAGCCAGTTAACCCCAAGGCTGGTGTCTCAAAAGGGCTTCCTGCATCTGTTCAGACAAACACAAATAAATAAATATTCCTTCAGTTGTTCCGCTGTTGACAATTTCTAATTCTTGTTATGACACTTTGGAAATGACTTCTTGTTATGACTTCTTTGGAAATGGGAAATACAGCTGAACAATTTTTCAAGGCAGAAACAATCCTAATTATACTCCTGGGCTTTATAGTCTCATCTCTATGAGGTAAAGCCTCAAATTGTTGGGTTTTGGACTGTTTCTCCCCCTTCTCTCTTTTAATATTTTAAATAATTTCTATGATTTTGAGGTTTTCAGCCAGCCTCACTGCCTTCAAGTGTGAGACATTTGCCTGAAAAAGCAAACCTCACAGTGAAGGGCCAAAAAAGCTGTGGGATATTTTGTCCTGCTTTTTCCTCTAGTCTTTATCTACTGAATTATAAGTACTTGGAGAGATATTTTCACTGTACTGTGCTTCAGGCCTAAAATGGTATGTGAAAACTAAGACTTCATGAGGAAAAGACTGGTTACAGTTAAAGTGTCCAGTGGGATTTCCATTTTAACAGTGTTTATAGCTCACTGGGAGATCAGTGTAAGCAGATCTGTAAGCCAGAGTTTAGTATCTACCAAATTCAGTATAGTTGGGGCATTAATCAGAGATGCTGTTCATATTTACTATCTCTCAACTTTATTTCTTTAGCCTTCCTTCTTTGTGTTTGTTTCATTGCCATCAATGTGACACCTGAAAATGATACAGATAATGTGTACGTAACAGCAGAGATATCCTGAAATAAGAGGGAAAGAGCTAGTGTGTCTGCCCAAGCACATATAACTGTGCTTGTCTGGATTGGTAGGGAGAAAGCAGCATCTTCCTTCAGTTCACAAGACCCAAATTCTTCTTTTAGCTTTTTTTTTATTCTTCACTTACAGTTGCTTCATCCTCACTCCCAGTCCACATTGATCAAATCCATTTCCAGATGTTTTTCCATCCTTATGTACTAGTTAGGTGGCCCATACTGCTGCCTCAGTGCTCTAGCTGTGACAGGATTAAACAGCCTCTATAAGAATGTAACCCTCATTAAGGGGAACATTAATTATGAAACACAAAATTAGGATATCAAAATTGTCTTACATTTGAGGTTAGCAAAAGTTAGGTGTATATTTGGATTGCTCAGCAGGAGGATATTCATAGCCTGTTGAGCTGGTGCTAAAACACACCCTTAATTTTTGTATTTCCCATCAAGAGAAGGAAGGTGAGGGAAAGCACTCAGAATATATATGACAACTGGTTAAATGCTTTGATTTTGGTGATTTATCCTTCCCTCCCATCCCCTAATTGCTAATTGTATCAAAGACAGGCAAACTTTCTCAGTCATGCATTACTTCAATTGTGGTGAGACATCATTCTGCTACTGAGCTCAAGATGGATGAAGTTTCCCGATTCTCACATTTTAAAACAATCATCCCCACACAGCAGTGAATGGGAGACCTGACTCTGCATAACTTAAATAGCCTTCTGTCTGCTTGGACACCGACAGCCTTGCACAGCCTTATCCACTGCCTCCCCAATTTTGTATGACTGCTGATCTCTGCTGATGAGATCATCACAGTGTTTCAGATGAATTGTGATTCTCTGCTCTTAATTGTTAAGAGGAGGACAGATGGATGACTCTCTTTGACCTCCTTGGTGACCTCCTTAACAAACTTGATCTCACTTTTTCTCTGTCCTCCAGTTATATTCTTCTCCTGTGCTCTTCCACATGATTCAGAAGAGATGTTCTGAAATGAGTGAAAGAACTAGTGTTTCTGCCCAAGCAAGTGTAACTGTACTTTGCACATGCTCACCAAGCTGTGCAAGTTGCTCAACCTTGCATGACTGGTGCAAGCATAAGTTGTTTCTATCCCATGAAAGGAAAAAAATACCATTCTTGAGATGCTTTCTTTCTAACTTCAATTGGCAAGAAGCTGGGACTTGGAGAGATCCTGTGACTTCTGTGTTATTTGTGTGACAGAACAGCAGAAGGATAAAGAAAGGCTAAGTGTTCTGACTCATAGTTTCTCACCATTTGTTTAGTGGTGAGCACTGCTGCGTGTTGTCAAGTTGTATGCTCTCACTTGAGGTTTCATCTTCGTAATACCTAGAGAGCAGCCTTACGTTAGGACCTGCGTACAATATAGTCTTTGTCAAACCTTATTGACTACCTGTCCACTTCTTCATAACTACTATCCTCTCCTAGCTCACATGAAGGCATTTATTTTCTCTATGGCTCTGCATCATTTTTCAGCTGTTACAAGCATATGCCTCAGACAACTGTGCAAAGTCTAGAGAAGTGTGGGGACCCAACAAATTACATTACTTAAGCATAAGAAATTTTCAGATGCAATGTTCTGCTGACTGAGCTGGATGTTTCTTCTCTCTAGTTCTTAATGACTAGAGTTTCAGTGGTGGACCCGTTCTATATAGCAATTACATTGAAGTTTTCAGAGAGAGAAGGTCATGGTTTACTTAAAGTGTCAACATGTAAAATACAGTGACATTTTACTGTAGTTTTTGGTGAGTATCACTCTGTGTTTCAGCTTTCAGGAATCATTTTATTTCATTGTCACTAGGGCTGGTTCCCAGCCAGCTTTCACAATTTCAATGCAGTTATTAAGAAGAGCATCCTGAAGATAACAAAATTTATGAGATAAATGAATAACAATGTGGTATAACCCTTTCATTGCAGAAAGTTTGAGTAGTGCATTATTTATCAGCAGTGAAGTCACTTTGGTGTAGCATATTCGGAATGACTGCTAGTTAAAGGAATATATACCCTGCTCTGGCACATCTAGCTTATAGCATGGATATATGCTGTTTATTCCGTATTTAGAAACTATGCTACATTTTTTTTTATTACTTCTTGAGCAGATTGCCCTAGTTCTGTTATATCCTGTTACTGTAAGAAATCAGCTGTAAGACATAAGCAAAAAAACAACCTTCTTTTAAAGCCCAAAGTCATCAAGTCTGAGATTTCTGTTCATATAAAATTGGCATTTGCTGTTTTCCATTCTCGTGTAAATTTTAGACATCGTTCTGACTATAGGATGTTGACTGTATAGAGGTCATAGTCTACACCTTTAGAAACATGAGGCCTCTCCATTTGATCTTCTGCTAGGTGCTGTGGCCTTGCTTAAGGAGTGACTGTGGAAAAAAAAAGAAGCTTTTTAATATATACCATGGTGAATGTCTAGAAACTTGTATCTCTTTGTGTTGATGTAACCAAATTGTTTATGGATACCATCGCAGGAAAGAGAACTCTGTTGCTCTGGGGATGACAGTAGAAGAGCAGTAAGAAGTCCATGTGAGTGGAACCCTGTGTCCAGTTCCACCATGTCACCTCACCTCCAGGCAGTATGGGCAGGTTTGCCTGCAGGTGCCAGCATCCAGCCTTACTTAGCATGAATCTCTTCCACAGTAAAGGAAATGTGCCTGAGAATGATAACAGCTTGTTTGCATATCTGTGCAAAGTAATTTGTATTGATTTGCTTTGTACTCAGAGCTGGGAAAGCCCTAAAAAACGTTAATTCTTATTTTATCATGGTTAGGTTCAGACTTACAGCTTTAACTCATATGTGACACATTGTGTGACTCCACCAACTGATTGCTTTAAGCTGGAATGTGAACTGATGAATTAAAGGACCTTCAAGAAAAACATTCCTTGTAACAGTGAGTCTTAAACGATACTTAATTACTGAGAGAATGGTAGGGGTTGGAAGGAACCACTGGAGATCATCTAGTCCAATATCTTGTTTCTCAAATTCTGATCACTGGGATGTTTCAATGGAAAACATTCTGATCATGTTCTGCCTTTATCTGTGTGACTAAGAGCTCCGTGGCATCAGTTCTTTTTTCTGCATATGAATAATTGCCTCCCCATCCTGCTCTTGTTAAGCTGCGTAAATGAGCTCCTTATGATCTGTTCTCAAGATCAGATCATTCTAGTGATTTTGCCTTGAAACTATTTCAGATTTTCAGTCTCTTTGGTTTGGTTTTTTTTTTTTTTCATGAAGGTTGGGCTTTAAAGTAGAATGGGAGCTTCTAGCAAAAGACATGCCAAGGCAATCCTTCCAGGATGCCAGGGCTGCTAGGCCAGACACAGGACTTTGGTTAAGCCCAAATTTATAGTTCATTGCATTGATACAAAACACTTGTCAGAGTTGAGATCCTCATCACAACAGGGGAGGTTACATTTCCAGGGAGGTTCATATGCATTTTTCTGGTGCCGATTTTGGGGTTTTTGAAATAATTTTCATTGTATCTTCTGCACCGTACTTGAGGAAGACATCACTTGCTTTGTCAGTTGAGCATTCAAATAGATGTAAAGGGATAGTTTCAGCTGAGTGTGGGTTTCCAGATAGTATGTGTTTCTCATCACTATAAGAAGTTGACCTTGTGGACTGTTGCAACTTGGAGAAGATGCTTGGCTTGCTAAGCAGAATTATCTCAACGTCATTTTCATGCAGGGTTTTGCATCACAAATCAAATTCTTGCGAGAGATAGCTCTGAAAAGGCATAATCTTGGTGAATTTGCAGAACCATTTTATAGGGAATCTGTGTGTAGTTGTGAGCCCAGTTTGATAGGTAGAGAAAAATCCTTATGAAAAGCCTGCTTGTCCCTATCCCAGTATGTTTATTGAGGAATAAAAAACAGTTTAATGTTGGTTTCTAACATACAGTCACAATTATATGTCTTGGAAAGGCTTGTGTTAGATTTATTTTCTTTCCTATTTCTCCTCTCCTTCTTTCCCTGCTCACTGCTGGCAGGGGGTCATTCTCCCTATGGTCTTTATCAAGTATGGAAATGCGTGGGTGACTTCATTTCCAAATGGCTTCAGAAGAGAGCTTCCATCTACTCAGAAATGACAAACAAATGGTTTTATTAGCCTTTGAGTTGCATGAACTTGAAACCCTTTTGTGGCCTGTCAATTGCTCTTTGAAACAAAAAGAAAGGCATTAGGATGTTTGGCTAACTAAGTGATTTGAACAATTGAAGGTGTTTTTGTGATTTTTTTTTTCCCCTCCCTCTCTGTTTTCTCCCTAAATAAAGGAGCTACTTATTCCACAACTATATTCTAGGCTTTTAAAAATCTCTGTAAAGATCTCTGTGGGGTAGTAAGAGCCAGTGCTGCCTTTTATGTGTGAAAATAACACAGCAAACAATTGATTCTAAATTAAAGTTTGAAAGAATGAGTCAAATCCCTGTAGAAAAATAGCATGCGGCTGAAAATGCTTCTTTTGTAACAAGGTGATGTCAAAATTCAGAGTTCTGAGTCAATGAAATTGTCATCGAGTCAAGAAAAAAAGTGACAGACAAATGTGTAGTTTTACTGCTTTCTTGCTCTGATTTCATTGGAAAAGCATTTTTAAAAGCAAGCTATCAACTCTCTCCCTGATGCCTACATTTCTCCTAAACTGAGTTTATATTCCATCCCAAATAACCTGCCAAGCCAGCTAATTGGAATTAATTTCCTAAAATCCATATATTGTTTCAAAAGATGATAATGTTCAGGGAGAGGTTGAATCTTTGACAACTCTTGCAACTCTACTGCTTATTACAAGAACTAGGAGAAAGGTGTTCCGTGTGGAGACTGGGTAAGTAGGATGTTGAACAGATGGTAAACGGCAATGCATTTTTAACAGTTCAGCAAAGGAAGATTTAATCCTGGTTTTATGGGTTAGGGGAGACAGAGGCAGGGACAAATGAAACCCTGCAGCAGCACATCAAGGTTATGTTTGAGATTCTAGGTCTATCCTCAGCTGTTTGACTGTTTGGTTTATACTGTTTCAGCACTTGTTTTTCCCCAAACCAAGTCATTCTATGAATAGATTGATCTTTCATCTTTGGTCCATACTGTTTTTACTCTCTTCAGTTAGAAATTAATTCATTACAATGGTTGCTTTTCTGTGGTGGCAAAATACTTGAGAAAGCTCATGGGCAGTTACAGAGCTAAGTGTACCCTATTTCATGTGGGAGCCTCACAGCAGGGAGAGACTGTTTCAGTCCCATGGAATTTCATTAGATCTCCAGGCTTTCTCTGTTTCACATTTCTGTATTCAGAAAGTGTCAGGATGAAAAATATGTTGCATTGGGAAGAAGAAAAATGAACTTTCTGGCACTGAAATAGCATGCCTTTTGCTGCAAAATCTCTCTGCTCCTAATTTTTAGATTAAAATAAATGTCTTCATAATTGGCAAATAAAAATCTGAAGCCCTTCTTGCAACATTTTTTAGATGTCAAAATACTCCTTTTATGGTCATGCATTAATCTTCTAAGAAAACATGGAAATCTTTCAGATATGAACTTACAGCCCTGGCAAACAACAGCAAGGCAGTAGCTATGGCTCTACTGTCATCTGCTCCCTACCTGCCAACTCAGATTCTCCTGATGCTCTGACAGGCATAGACTGCCATGTCCTGCCTCCAGACTGCACCTTGTGAGGTGGAGATGGAAGATAGGATGACGGACAGGCTGCTTTCCTACTTGCTGCTGGCCCATGGGCTCACCCTTGCCAAGGCAGGTACAGTCTGGCACTTCCTTGTTCTCATTTGCATCAGGTGGTTCTTCTGGCTGGCATGACAAGTCACGTGGCTAAAGCTGATGACAGTGTTGCATCTTTTGAAGAGGGGAGCCAGTCCCAGTTGGGTGGAGAACTTTTTCTTGACCAGGGACACCTAGCAAAACAGAGACAAGTTAGCCAAAGGAAAGCAGCAAGTCAGGCTTGTGAAGCATTGAAGACAAGCAATACCTTTATTTTTGTAAGGCTTTTCTAAAGCAGTTCCTCTCAGGTTGGCTGTGCTCACTTCAGAGCAGAACAAAGTATATGCACAGTACTGCACATTGCTTGTGCCTTGGTATTTTATGGTATTGTACAAACCAATGCCAATCCTTGCATCCCAACTGCACACAAAATGCATCCAGTCATGGTAATGTACAGATAGTCGCTGATGCATTTCTTCCCTATCCTTTATGCTGTTCCCTCAGATTATAATGTGACACTAAAAAAGCACATTGCAGCTGTATAGATGAAAGCAGGTGCAGGATTCAACTTTAATATCAGGCTAACAGAGGTGTCAAGGACGTTACAATGCCCTTGTGTCAATTAATAAAGTATTTGCTTTTCCAAAGTTCAGGTAGCTGAAACGAAAGTAAAATGTATGAAAGGAGTAGGCTGTGTCCTGATGAATAATAAAACTGCTCTTCCACCTCTTTTTAATTTGAATTAAGTATGCCATTGCTTGCAATTGCTAGCCAGCAGAGTTCTTCCAAATCACAATGGGAATAAAGTTTATTAGCCATATTTGTGCAACACGTCACTGCTGCTTCATGATTATATTTTGTGTGCATTTCTCTCATGTGATGGTAGGGCTTAAGTTATACAAATAGCTAGCATCCTTAAGCTATAAAGCATGTGTTGCTGGTAATTCTGCTTATCAGCAGAGGACAGTTATGACTTGATGGATTCCTTTATCTCAAGTTGTTTGACAGTAATGCTGAAAGGTACCATCAGCGCTTGCCGAGGCCACCTAAATCAGGAGCATTATAAAACAAATCATTTCAGTTACTGGGAGAAATAATTGGAAAATGAAAAGGTCAAAATTATGGTATGAAAACCGTGAATATATTTTAATAGGCTTCATGTGCTTTGGTGAGCAGATCATCATGATATTTGTTTATAAGCCATAAACCAGGACTGATCCTTTTTAGCGAATACTTCACTGTAGTCATTTTAAGAGTAGCTGCTATATTTCAGACCTTCTATGTGCTAAAGCTTTAAAGATATCCAGTGGTGGTTATGGTACCGGGAACATAAGGTTTACTGTGTTTCTGAATATAGAGAAGGGAGAGGATGAGTAGGAAGAAAAACACCCTGTTATCAAAGAATATGGAACTATGTGTCTGATTCTGTAGGTTTTTCCACAACATCTATATCTTGGTTAAGATGTTCTATGTTGCCCTATGACAAGCTCTCTTCTGAATTTTCCACAGTGTGTCCTTAAAAGTTTTTGAAAAAAAGAATCTTCTAGGTGTGGATGGTTCCTTTTGTTTCTCTTTAAAAGCTTAGAAATACTATATGGTTTTGCAAGAAAACCTAGATGATGCTTCATTGGTTGTGATCGAAGGCTGTGAATAGAAATACAGGAGAGAGTTAATTCCATAGGTTGAGTTTCATCTGAATGGGGAAGTGCTGCAGACTTGCCTGTGCTGATCAAGCAGCATGAATCAATTCTGATGGAGATTTTACTTTTCAGGAAAGAGATTTATAAGATCAAATCATTAAGTACTGTGTCAAAGAGTGTGTCTGAGTGCTCCTCTTACCAATACTATTGAAGTCATGAAGTCAAGTGGATTTGCTTGGAAGTGACTTAATATTCAGTTACTGTCATACAGACCATTAACAGTCTCAAAAAGCCACCAGTTCTGGTCACTGAGCCAATGCTGTAGATATTATATCCATTTTTTGGTGTAGTGTGCTGTAGTTGTGAACTGTTGAGAGCACGCATGCATGCAGGATACAGATGCAGTGTACAGTGATGCAGGTACAATATGTGATGCAGAAAACTGTCAAGCACAATCTGCAATGATCTCTGGTTCATGATATTGAATGTTTTGTGTGCTATTTTGCCATTGACGTTCCTGCCTCCATCAAGTTTAGAGTTCTCGAAGACTTTTTCTAGAGATGTAAGTGAAAAAAAAACATGTTCTTTGCCAATCTTTCTTTCAATAAATGCAGCACTTTCTGTGCACGATCAGTCTTTAGCTGGTAACTTCTTCTAGGAGCAAAATCAGCCGGTAGGATGGAAGGGATTGAAGTGATGAAGAGTAGAAGGGAGGATTTTTTTATTAACCTGCTTTTTTACTTGCTCCTCTGACTGTACTTGAATGAAGTTTGAAGCATTGCTTTTCCTATTAATCGCTCTTATGTTCAGCTGTTAAGCTGAGCACATGTGTGCTCCAAGTGCTGATGGAGAATCTGAGAGCACTGAATAGTTCATAGGAGACTCCTCAGACCATTTAGTCACTGTGTATAAATGTATGCCAGTGTGTGAAGTTGTACTGGGCTATTTTTATCAAAATAAGATGTGGAACTTGTAGTCAGAGAGATCAGAACATTCAATGATTAAACTTTGGTACGTGAAAATGCAAAGGAATACACTGTTCTACAAGACATATTGTTTGTACTTAGTGGCCTTTATGTTACCGTGATAGAGATACACGCCTTGTCTGCATGATAAGAGACAGAAATAGATATAGATGTCTTGTTCCATTTAAATACATGTCAGTTTCCTAAGATCAAGAATAAGTGTACAGCTTTCTCTGCTGATATTTCTTCCAATGTAATTCACCTCATCTAGAGAAATCTGAGAGTAATGTACTGATACAGAGAAAGTCTAATGGACTCCTTTGTCTTGTTTGACGGTTCAATCAGTGCAGCAACATTTTTTTAGTCTCTTTTTTGTCCTAGGTTTTTTTTTTTAGTCAGTATCTCCCTGGGTTTTATCTGCCACTTACCTGGAGAAACTCTCTCAAAAGCCATTTCTAGCATCATGTTTACAAAGGTTCCCTTGGAGGCACAAGAATGTTGGCAGCAGGAAAACAAGCCAGAAACATGCTTGTATCTGGAACTGTGCTAGACCTGAGAGTCTGCCAGTGGACAAGCCCTGTGGATTTATTGCTTAAGAAAGGAGAATCCTGAAGAAGCATCCAAGGAATGGACTGGCACATTGCAAGGGAAGGCATAAAGTCTCTGAGATATAAGTTCAGTAGATTTATGTTCTTAAATGCGGTACTGGAGCTTTCCTCTTTTGCAATGCTATGCTTTGAAGACTTGGGAAGGGGGAAAAAATTGTGTCCTTATAAACTTCCTTTCTTGATGCCATTTATTTCATTGGGAATCTCTCTTGTTTTTACCACCAAAGAAGCTAAGTGGATTTTTTTTTTCTTGTTTACTTCCTTGTGTGGTATTATCTATGCCCAGAGTTTTGGGAGTGTAACTTAGCTGACAGAGTATCAAAGAATCCAACACAGAGCTGTCATTCATATAAACAGTCCTGACTGCCCCAGTTTGAAGCCTTTATAGCTTACGGGGTGTGAGTATGTAGAGAAGACCGGGCTCCCCAAGCTTTTAGTAGATAATTTTTCTACCTCAGTTCCAAAACTCCTTTCTGAAAGGATCTTTCCTTTTTTTCACTAGGGTAAAATTGGAAATTGTTAATATTTTTTGATGTCCGATGAAGGGCCAACGAGTACAAGCTGGAACATAAGAGGTTCCAAAGAAACTCAGGGAAGCATTTCTTCAGTATGAGGGTGAGGGAGCACTGGAAGGGGCTGCCCAGATAGTTTGTGGAGTCTTCTCTGGCGACATTGCAAACCCACCTGGATGAGTTCCTATGTGACCTACTCTACAGAGTAGGTGGTCCTGCTCTGGCAAGTGGATTGGACTGGATGATCTTTCAAGGTCCCTTCCAACCCTTAAGATTCTGTGATTCTGTGATTTTTGTCAATCCAGAGAACATGAAGATGCTGATAGAAGTGGAAGACTGCAGGAGTGAGTGAGCATGGTTCTCCTGGCTAGAAAAATCTATGGTGTTATTTCTGCCACAGACTCCTTATGCCTTTTTGGAAAATTTGCTTAAAAAGCTTTATGCTTTTTTCATTTACTTATTTAGGCAGTAAATTCCCCATGCCATGAATGGTCTCATTGTGATGACGTGTTAGATGGGAAAAGTTCTTGATATTGGTTTTGTCTCTTAGTGTAAACATAGTGTTGATAGTGAGAGTGTCAAGAGAATGACAAGAGAATGAAGTTAAAGCAGCCAGATTTGTGTTTATGGAAATGTTTTTCAGAAACCCTCGTTTTTGACCCTGCTCTGCTCTCACTTGAAGCCAATGAGAGTGTTGCCTTTTACCTAAATAGTAATAGAATTTGGCTCAAGGGGAGTGAATTTTAAAACATCGCCTTTTCGCAAGACAGGAAGAGTTCTGATGGTTCACCTTGTGCATGGAAGACAGCTCTGTAATGAACTACTGATGTGATGCCATCCTTTTTAACCTACCCTTAATTTATCCTTTTGTCTTCCCTGCCCATCTAACTAGAACTCAGAGAAATATTCACTAGATTTCTAAAAATGTAGTTTTAAAGAAGTAGTGCTAATTACACCTCTCCTCAAATAGTAGTTGCTTTAAGAATATAATTTCTATAAAAGCTATCTCTCCTGTCAGTTTTACATGTTCTTCTCCTGGTGGCAAACAATAGACTGCTTAAATTTATTCAGTTGGCTGCAATATCTACTTATAACTTTTACAGATCTTTTATGTTGCAAACTTTTATTGTATGAGTGCAGTATGTCACAGCATGTATCTTGTGTCTGGTGGATATGATACAAGATGTGACCTGATCTAGGTTGACCTGCTTCTGCAGGGGGGTTGGACTTGAATGATCTCTAAGGTCCCTTCCAACTCTACCATTCTATGATTCCATGAACAAACACATAATCCTTGGTATTCCTGAGTACATGTGTGTGTATGTTTAAATGCAAAAAAGACGGTCAACAAGAAGTACATGTTTCTTTGGAAACTGCAATTTCTTCACACTGTTTAAGACAAAAATGAGGTGGAACAGGATACTTTTTTGGGGATGTGTGTAATAATCTAGTTTCTGATACAGTTTTGACAGCATTGCACAATTAATTACAGCTACACAAAACTTTTTCCAGTACTTTGCAGCTGTGGTTGTAATTCATATTAATGACTTTCTCTTAATGTTTGTGACATGTATCGGACTGGCTCCTCTGGCAAGTGAAGTGTAACTCTATTTACATGGTATGAATAGCACAGACAGGACCAAGGACATACTTCAAGATGCCTGTGACACAACATGTGCTCCCCTTGACCTGGAACAATATGCCCTGCAGCTTCATTTTCCACACCCATGCACACCTTGGCCAACCTTGCTGATAAGAATGGCAGGTTTTCTGATGGACAAATGGCCAGGGAGAAACAGGCCACCAGACCAATGTCAGAGATCAGAGTCACATCTGAGTCATACTGCAGCTTGTTTGCGCAGAGGAATTGTGCTGGGCAATTCTGCTGCACGAGGCAGCCCTAAACCACTTGCTGGTATTTAATATCCTTTTTCCATGTTGTGGGGTCATTTTCTCTTAGAGGAAAATGTAGGATAAATACACTTCCAGGAAAGTGCAAGACATTGTTTATATTAAGTGTGTTGCCATCTGTAATACAAGCCTATTCGTTTCTCTTGACAAAATGCAGTCTCTCATCAGTTTAGTGCATTTAAAGAACATATTGTGCTGTACAACATATTAAAGGTTTCCATGGAAATATCAAAATGCAAAAGACATTTGCTACATTTTGAAAAGTTTTCTTGATGACCTTGGCCACTAAAATTTCAAGATTGGAAGCAAGGGGAAAAAAAAAAGTTAAAACTAGGATTATTAGAGCTTCTGTAGCTCTCTGGGTTCTTAATTTGCAAGTGTGTGCTGTGAATAATTGTTCACTATATTCAAACAGATTCTCATTTAATAGAGCTCTGCTCATGTCAGTGGATTTCAGCCAAACTCATCCTTTGTATGTTTTTAGTTAATCTGTGCTAAAAGCATCCTTTTTCTGTGAACTGCACTGGTGCTGTCAACTAGTGTCCTGCTGTGCTATTTCATCCACTACTTGAATGAGTTATTGATCCACAAAATGGTGTTATGTGGTGTAATTATCCTCAGCTCCTCGACTCAGCCACTATAACATGAACTGGTCCCCCGGTATTAAGAACATGGGAAGCCCCAGAGTAGACTCAGAAATGCTGATTCAAATCTTACTGTGACACTGAAAGTACTCAGCTAGTTAGGGAAGCTTTACTTTGACAAAAGCTTTTAGGCTGCCTTGGTGAGCTGTACAGCACATGATGAGGCTGGTCTCTGCAGGATTCATCCTTCACTTCCAACATTCCTCTGCCTTTGTTTACCTGGTAAACTCTTCACTCAAACTGCATTCCTGTGTTAGGAAGATGCAGGATAGTGAATGCCAGTGGAAAACGGGGCTAGCTCCTAGGACCACTGTCCAGGGTGAGTGAATTCCCTGCACTTTGCTATGTGAGGCTTCAAAATAATGTTGTTTCAAATAAAAAACAGTTCAGAAAGCTTTAACAAGTAGTGAAGCATCCTGTCATTACTTTGATCCCTGTTACCCGCTTACCTCTCCTCTGTTAGTCATATAGCCTTATGTATTAAGCTATAACTTATTTCAGTAGACACTGAAATAATACTCCTGCAGTATACAGTAAGATCCTGGCCTGGCTAATGGCTTCTCTGCAAAACACAGATTTACATTTCTCTTATGGGTGGTAGGAAGATTCCTGAAAATTAGGCCATGTAGCTTCTGGATGAATGTTATATTCAGATATGGTCTTGTGTATTGTAAGACCCATCTCCTACTCACTTATCATCTCTTATGTCATGATGTTTAATTATCTAATTTTTGCAGAAGTGCTACTAATTGAAATTTTGGGTGGGCAGTGTGATGGGTAGATCTCTGCTGATGGCAGGAGAGAAGACAATCTAATGTATTACAGATTGCACAGTATCAGCAGATGATAATACACTCATCATAAAAACTGACCAACTGTTTGCATCAGCAGTGACATAACAAGACCACATGAAGATAAAGTGTGAGAACAAACAGTCCACTGCCATGGAAAGTGCTGGAGGGATGGGGAGTAATTGCTGCTAGTTTTAATCTGTGGGGCAGACAAAATGAACGTGGTGACAAAGTAGTTAATTTTGCCTGGGAAGCTCTCAAAATTATGAACCCAGCAGGAGCAGTTTGGTCTTGCTGTACAAGTGTTTCATACACTATGTGACAAAGAAACTGCTTGACAGGGGCAATACTTTTTCAGCAGAAATGAATACTAGGTCTACTTTGAACTGATGAGCTATTGGAAGGTTCTTTAGCAGACACTCCTTTCTGAACGTGTGTTTAACCTCACAAGACAGAGCTATCAGGAAATACATTAACAGGCAGGAAAAAAAAAAATGCTCCTCAGAATAACACTTTACTATTTTTACTTTTTGACGAGTTCCAGAAAATGCTTAGGAAAAATGGACTTTGTCAAACTTAAGGAGCTCCGAGTAGAGTGGTTAGTCTCAAAGAATGATACTAACTGAAAACAGCCTTGTTCAGAGGCACATTTGAAAGCAATGCCCAATGGTAACTGTTATTATTGTGATTTTAAAGAAGGATGAAAGTGGAGGGCAAAGGTTAATGACAAACGCCACCATTATTCTTCCATCCTTTCCAAGGGATAGTGGATTATAATCTACTCCCAGTATTTTGCATTGCTCACTGTCCAAAACATAATCTGTACAGAAATATATTGGTATTGTGACTTTCAGCTCCTTTCAGGTTCTTAGTTTTTAGGAGCTTTTCTGTCAGCTCTGCTTCTCAAGCCATAGAAGGATCTTATGCACTGGCACTGCTGGCTCAGGAAGGTGAAAAAATAAAGATGAAGAGGTTATGAGAAAAGAGGAGCAAACAGAAAAAGGATATTTGAAGATGGGGTAAGCAGATGCTGAACAGCACAGAGAAATGGGGAACCAGGGAAAAAAGATGAGAAGAGAGAATAATCTGAGCACCAGGTGAAGAGAAGGATCTTACTACTGGGTGTAGCTAGCATAAATCTTGTATTATGCTGGTTTTTATTCCAATTCATAAAATGGAGTAGTGCCTTTTAAGCTCCTTTTGGAGTAAATTCAGAGAAGTATTTCCTAAATAAATAAGAATAATTGACATAGCTCCTTTGAAACCTCAAACCAGTTAGCAGGAATTTGACACTGAAGTTCTCATTTTACTGAAAGTTACATCCTGCATGCAAATAAACAGACCAATCCAGATTTCACAGGACTTCAGAAAGCCTGATGTATATTTCAGTACAGATTCTGATCTCTAATGCCTTGAAGCAATATTTACCTCTTCAAAAGAACCCCCAATCATATTTTAGTGGCCTACAGATTTGCTTGGAGCTGTTAAACTATCCGAATTAGTCCTCTAGAGGAATTAATATATTTTAGGTATATATTTCTTGCTGTATTGAGTTCCATCATTTATATAGGGAGAACTATTTACAGTGGGTTGTTGGAAGGGAATGTTTTAGACACTAAAACAACCTGGAAGTCACAAATTCTAAAAATTTTAAAGTTCTCAAAAAGAAGCATTCAGAAAAATTTCTTGGAGCCTCAATCCTTTTGTACCTTGGTGAGTTTTATATGTCTTGAAGTAGGTTGAGTTAATGTATTCAGATATTGGGATCATTGTACTTGCTTGTCACTTTGAATGAGGATGTAAATGTAACCACCTTTTGGATGTCAGATAGAAAAGTACCATGGCTGGAACTTCTTATGGTTCCTCATTGGTCTAGAATTTTAAAAGGATCCTTCAAAACACTTTCTTTTTTTTATTGATACCTACTGCTAAGATCAAACATCATCTATCAATTTTGAAATCAAAAGAAGTTTTGAACGCTTATCAAACCCCTTTATCTCTCTCATAAATGTCCATTTCTCTCTCCAGTGAAGTCTGTGACTTTTGGAGATGAAAGCTGTGTTCTTTTTATTGTTTAGAAAACGCTGTTTAATATCTTTGAGAAATTTGTTTGACTTTCAACAAGTTGCTGCTTTAGTAATCTTATTAACCATATTTATACAAGAGTGAGCAAAAAAGAGCAATTTTGTGTTGCGTGTGAATGAATATTTATCCTTTAACTAGAGAATTTATACTGTTTGATAATCAGGGAAAACTTGAAGTTTTAATAGATTTTGTTGTTGTTGTTGTTTACTAGGTGACTTCCAAGTAAGAAAAAGTTAATGCTAAAAACCATTTCTTTAATTTAGAAAACGTTCAACAGTGTTTGGGGTTGACTCTTTAAGATCAATTTCTAATCCAAATAAAATCTTCAATACCAGCCTCTTTAATTTCAAGACTTTCATCTGGTTAAGACAGAACAGATTCATAGACAACAGTCCATGAATCTAAAATCACTCAGGGATGGTAATGACTTTGGACAGGTAAATTTTTGAGCATATGGAAGCTTTGTTAAGGGCTCACTGTGGAAGAAATGATCACTGTTGGTTTTAATGGATGAATTTGAACACAATGCTGTTGTCACTTGAGTATCTCAAGACCCTAACTGAAATCTGAGCTTTGTGTTTTCACCGTCAACAATATTCTAGAGAGAAGCTGTGTGTGTTCTGTCATTTTTACACTTAAAATAGATGAAAGAGAATATTATAGGCAGAGAGTAAAGTCATTTGCCTGGAGATGCACGCAGAGTTAACATTCAATACTAGATGTTCAGTGATCAGTACAGTGCCTTGTTGGTAATGTGACTAATCCAGTGGTGCTAGTAAGTTCCAGAGCCATTCGGTCCTGGTAGACCTCTGAAAGCTACTTTTTTTTATAGTCTACTCCTCCTTTGTCAGAACTGCTTCTTCTGGACACAGGAGAGTAGGGCTGTTGTCTGAAGGTTTTGTTTGCATTTCTCTCCAAAGGACAGATGGCAGCCAGTGCTGTAACAGATCCCACAGTGACAGTGAAATGCATCCAGGTGTGCCAGTTCTAGATGTCTGTCTCCATTAAGCCACAACTATTTTGGTCTTTTCTTGTTTTTCTGAAGATACAGCTTCGGGGTTCTGGTGACAACTAGTTTTGGCTTGGTGAACTTGGAAACCTTGAAAATGATTTCAGGCTGTCCAAATTCTATATGGAATCTGAATGTGAATTGAACAACTGCCTACCCCCAGAGACGTGATTTTCTGGGGCTGTTCTTATTTTTAACCACATTAGCAATAAATATCATGAAGTATATATCCCACAAAGGCTATGCTTTTGTATACACAGCTTACAAATATGTGGTCAGATTTGCGTATTCAGATGTGACTCTGTGTGTACAGAGAGTTCTAAGTTTTTATTTGTAGCATCATATAGTTCTTTGAGTGGCAGAGTCTGGAAACTCGGCATTGTGTTACTAAGTACCATTTTGTTTGCTCTTTTGGATTAAATTCTTGCCCTTTGACACTCCTCCAATCTCAAACTGCTACTGCGAGCTGTAAATGCCCTAGTTTCTTTTGTGGCTGCAGTAGGATGCCTCCAGCATAAAAGCTTCAGAGGGCAGTGATTTTATAGGCAGGGCTAATGTGATTAGAATCATAGAAGCATAGAGTGGTAGGGGTTGAAGGGACCTCTAGACATCACCTAGTCCAACCCCATTAGATATATCTATAATCCATAATGCAGTACAGACGCTGAACAGTGCTGTGGCGCATCATAGGGCATCCTCACAAGAGGACCATAATTTGGAAAGGCCTAAAGGTTGAAGGAGCCCAAAGAGAGCACAATCAGGAGTGCCAACAGGTGACATAAAGTCCCTGTAATTTGTCCTATCCTAGGTATTAAATTCTGAATGGCTCTTCTTTATGGATCCAGGAGGAAATTTTACCCTTATTTCACTCCTAGAATAATGCATAATGCTGAAAAATTACTTCCATTTCTTTCCAAAACTGTTGCAAAAACCTCTCAGAAAAAACAGCCAGAGAGTACATAATTAAAAAAATACATCTTGTGCACAGAAAATGCAGGAGTTCATCTTTGTGTTAGCAGCTTTAAAGTGACTTGTGTGACTTCTTACTATTTAATTAACTTGCTGTTTAAATGCATGTGAGAAATTAAGGTATTTTTCTCTGACACGAGGTTGAGGTTTTTTTTTTCTCTTCAGAGCCGGAAGATTATTCATGTGATAAGCTGTAAGAAATCTCTAATGAGAAAGATGAATATAGAGCAGTTCATTAGTTTCCTTTAACAGCACTGATACTGTACATATTTGTTAATTTGAAAACTGAATCTTGAGCTTTGTGCAGAGAATGTAATCAATCTTATCCCTCTGTGCAGGGCGTTCCTTCCAAAGGCAACAGAGTGCAGGATCCAGCTATTCTGGGCCTATAGCTATTTTTCCTTCTCAGGTGTCAGCTGCATCCCCTGGAAATGCCTCTATATTCCGTGCACATGTTGAATGTGCACCATCATGCTTCTCAAAAAGACCATTCCAGTTTTTAATGTAAACAATCTTTTCATGTGCAACCAGTGATCACGTTGGGCAGCAGGGACAGATTCAAGGCCCACACTCTGTAAAACTTTAAATCTAAACACAGTGGGTTGGTAGTTTTAGAAGGCTCATAAGGGTTTTCCCTCATGAGGGCCTATGACAATGCTGTTCAATAATAATTGAAAGATAATGTTAAGAGCCCCACAGCTAATCTTGACAAAGTGGGTTTTCTTCACACTCTAAGAAATCTGAATGCCACTCCTTTCTCCTCTTCAAAAATTGTTTTTATTAGATTTTCCAAAAATATATATTATAGGAGACTGTAAACATTACTGGATACCAAGCTAGCTGTGATTTGATACAAACTAAAATTACCAGCATCTGCAATAAGCAGAAAGACCATAAAAGGGAAATGAAGCAGCACTGCATATTTGTGTAGGGGCAAGGTCAAATGTGAGAGGCATCCCATCCTCTCTGCTGAGGGAGGAGGAGGTGATTGAAAGGGTGAGGCTCTGGGATTTCATCAGGCTCAACTGAATGTTTGGAGGGAAATAAAAAAGACAAAATAGTAACTCTGCTTAAAAGGCAGCATAATACATATGGGATGAATGACCAGTGTATTAAATCAGGAAAGCTAAATTAGTTGATTTATGAAAGGGACAAAGTGATTTAAAACACAGGAGAAGGCCTATGAGAAGCAGAACATTTTTGCCACAGGTCATCTCTGTTTTTTCCATTCACTGATTTGATATCCTGGGCAGGCCTTCTGATGCTGCTTTGTAGGGCAACATGTGTGCAGTGTGCTCTGTGGATGAAAGGTATCATGGAGTAACACCCAATGGCACTGCTTGTAGCCGCAGTACTGCCACAGGCTAGGGAGGGCTGGAATTGGTGGGTAGCACTGCTCTGCCCACCCAGATCTGCCTTGGCACTAGGGACCGCATCCACAGTGAATGCACAGCTGTGACTCCTGAAGCTCTCTAAAACTTAAGGTAGGGGTTCTCCAGCTGAGCTACATGTGCTGCTAGTGGCATGCAAACCGTTTAAAGGCAGTGTGTAGGCTCCTTCCCACCTGTGTGCTGTTCCATCTTTGCTGCAAAGGGTATGGAGAACATCTATGTGGGCTCCGCATCCCGAGATGGAGCTGCCCACTGCCACTGCAGCCCTGCTGCTCCCCCAGACTCTTCTCCTGCCATACCCAGGAAGTGCCTGGTGACAAGTGGCTGTGAATGGTGATACTTTTCATTGCAACCAGGGGATTCTAAGACTTGATATCTCTCCACAGCCAAGGTTTTGAGACACTTGAATTGGATCTAGAGTTTAAAGGACCCTTTTCTGGCATGGGAAGGGGGAGATACTTTCCTTCATCTTGTTCTTTCCTGTAAAACTTGTGCTAGTTTCAGCTGAAATAGGGTAAGTTTTCATCATAGTAGCTAGTATGAGGCTATGCTTTGGGTTGTGCTGGAAACAGTGTTGATCATACAGGGATGTTTTAGTTATTGCTGAGCAGTGCTTGCAGATTCCAGGTCTTTTCTACTCTTCATATCACCCCACCAAGAATAAACTGGGAAGGGACACAGCTGAAACAGCTGGCTTCAGCTGACCCAAGGGATATCCCACACCATATGTTGTCATGCTCTGCATAAAGCTGGGGGAAGAAGGATGGGAGGGGTTGGAGTGATGGTGTTTGCTTTCTTGAGTCACCAGTAGGCTTGATGGAGCCCTGCTTTTCTGGAGATGGCTAAACACGTGCTTGCCCATGGATTGTAGTGAATGAATTTCTTGTTTTGCTTTGCTTATGTGTGTGGCTTTCACTTTGCCTATTAAACTGTCTATCTCAGTTTGCAAGTTTTCTCACTTTTATCGTTTCAATTCTCTCTCCCTTCCCACTGCAGGAGAGTGGGAGAGTGGCTGTATGGGGCTTAGTTGCTGGCTGGGGTTAAACTACAACAAAACCACAGCATGGCTTTCTGCAAGGAGAAGCTGACCCAAGTAGTCATTGCTAAATAAAATACAAGATTAATGTTTTAATTTCATATTCTGAAATGGGTATTGCACTTCAGAATAAAGTCTTTCAGCAGGTAAACCTTCCAAGGGAGAAGAACCCTAGAGATACTGAAATTGGAATAACGAAAAAAGACAGAGAAGAAAGCTGTGAGAGCAAGTGAAACAGACTGAGACAGCAGTCGCTGGCATGAGAAACCTAATGCTCAGTGGACCATACTCCACTGTTTATGCTCATTCTGGTTTGCACTACAATGTCTCTCAAGCATCGTGTAATACGATGATGAGTGAGAACTGTAACAATCGATACCACAGTTATGTCTCAGCCTGCGATATGTAACTCATCTTAAACTGCAATTTCATCTTTGTGTGCAGGTGTGCTTGCAGATCTCACTAGCTGGACGCCCTACGGGCACGGTACCAGTGCTATCTCTTGAATTAGCACTCTCTGTGTATTTGTTCACTGGATAGCTTGATGGTGTTGGACTAGGGGATTTCAGCGCTTCTTTTAAAGAACAGGGGTAAGAAAAACATTGGGAGCTGGTACATAAAATGGAATACAAGGGATTTTCAGGTCATTGCCACTGCTCTTGAGAAATGTGGCTACCTGAAGACCTTTTTATTTATGGACAACCTCATCACTACTTAGTTTGTGGCTTTATTTACTGCACCTGTCATCCATCTGCCCACACCTCCTCCCACATGCAATCACAGATAGAAAATGGTTCTGTTACACAGCCTCAGATTGCATTGCAAACAGATAGGCTAAAATTGCAGTTCAGAGAGGCACAGATGATTTGTAGCTACAGTGCAGTGGTCTATCATTTCAAGTTACTCTAAGTGTATGTTGTCAGAGTGGACTTTAATTAGGGAGCAGTTAGGCACACCTTTGTTGCCAGTGGGGACTGTGTGCACACTGAGTTCTGTAACCCAAACGATGCATGGACTTGGACTCCAGGTACCCGCTCTGATGGTCTTTCAACATTGTAGCCAGAGTGTGAGAGGGCAGAGTGGTACCCTATCTGTGTAACTCATATTTTACAGTAAGATCTCCATTGCCAGACTGCAAACCTAGCTTCTTACCCACAGTGGAGAGACAAGGACACTAGAAAGTAGGCTGAAAAATGCACAGCAGCCAAGCTGGTTTTATGTTTGGCATGCTCAGATGGTTGCAAGTTGGAGCATGAAACCCAATACAGAAAGGTTAAAGACTGTACTTTCCACTCACACAGATGTTCCTTGTTCCTGATAGGTTTCCAAGGTCACTAGATTAACATTTTTTCCCAGGACCTAGAAGGAATTACACCTTTTAAATATGTTCGCTGTCAGTTGCAAGGTCAGGTGAGCCTAGGTGAGACTTGCTTGTGACGAACTGACACTGCTTGTGATGAACAAGGGGGCTTTATTTTTGTAGAGCTATCAGTATCTTACGTTAATTTGTTCTATCTCACACAATGCCAACAAAGGAGGAAAAGTAGAACTTTGAGAGTTTTTCTTAAACATATGCATAATCAGGGGTCTGGGGAAGATTGATGTTGATCCAATCTGTTTCAGTCAACTGTTTCAATTGTTTCCCTAGGTTGAATCTGGTTCTACTGTGCTGAAGCATTGTGCTGTAGTAATAACATAGTAACTATATTGACAATGAAGACAGGTGATTGACACTGCCAACTTCCGTTGGATGTTTTACAGACATCTGCACAAGACTTGTGTTGTTGATGGTTTGCTGATGTGAATAGATATTCTTTAAACACTGTAAAACCTTCTAATTAGCTTGTAAATAGAGCACTACATTTTGAATAAGGGAAATGTTAAAACAATATTTAAACCAGATTTTATCTCCAGCAATTTCCCACTCTAAAGATAATTTATTTTATTAAATTACAGTGAGGGTCTATTATTGCTAGCCTTTGTGTAAATGTATACTTACAGTATGAGAAAGATGGGCAGGAGCAAACGAGAAGGGTGAGGTATTGTGTTTAAAGTGGCAGGGCTGATAGGGGACTCTTCCGAGGAGAGTTTCACTTCAGTAATGGTAATCTGTGAAGGCTGTTTGCATTGCTGCTTCACACTGAATTGACTTCACATTATCAGTCAGCTTTTGGTAGAATTAATTCCCCGGCTTCACAGACAAAGATGGCTTTGAAAACAGAATAACTCAGATAATCCTAATTCTTCTGGACCAGAAGAATTAGCAGCTGGCAGCTGCAATGTGTTGGCATCAGGTTTGCATCTACCTCTGTCTTTAAGGAAACTAGTGTGCAACCAGTCTTTCTAACAGAGAAAGACTAGTAATACCTCTGCTGCCTACTATTTGTGTAGATCCTGGTCGTGCTAGAAATGTTAGATTGTTAAATGGGGAAGATGGGACAAGATGTAAAACATATAGGTGGAAAAAGACTTAAATGCACACTTCAGAGACACTTTGGAGATGACTTAATTTCCTCCCTGCTCCTTAGGAAGGATGAAATGTAAGAATTGTGTGACATGGAATTTTTTTCAATTGTAGCACGTACAAAGTATCCAGTGGGGTTAAGAAGGGAAAGCCTTTGTGCAATAGTGTAATTCCCCATTCTCAACTCCGATTTCTGAGAAGCCAGCATACTTGATGTGCCTTTCCACGCTTGTACAGACCTATGTAGGTATACAAGTCTAGAGGTGTAAATGTGGGGAAAAGGATCTGGAATTTTTCAGGCTCATTAGATGCTAAATAATGCCTTCAAAACAACCTGTAGTTTCATCACAGGTTTTCAGGAGGAAAAGGTTGTCTTTGAAAATAATTTCTAAATGTATTTCAAAGACATCATCTATCCAGAGGTAGGTTTATTGCTTGTTTTGTGTAAAGTAATCTCAACATAATGCACATAAAAGTAGTCTGGCCATCAGATAAAAACATACTCTAAAAAAGCAAGATGAACTACTGGAAGAATTGCACTGAGCAATTGCAAGAAAAATATGAACAAAATCTTTCCCTCATAGAGAATTGTGTTTTAAAATTTGAGGTTGCTACATGAGAAAAAGGATTGGAAAACACTTCTGGGATTTTTTGTTTGTTTGTTTGATTGGCTTAATATTGTGGAAGTTTCATTGAAATCAATAGCAGTTTGTTTCAAAGTTGCCTTGTCAGAAATGTAGACTAGCTGCTTTTATCAGTGCATACCATGTGTTTCTGCAACTGAAAAATCAGCCATTTCACAGAATCATAGAATCACAGCATGGTAGGGGTTGGAAGGGACCTTCAGAGATCTAGTCCAGTTCCCTGCCAAAGCAGGTCCACCTATATCAGGTCACACAGGCATGTGTGCAGGCAGGTCTTGAAAACTTCCAGAGACAACTCCACACCCTCCCTGGGCAGCCTGTGCCAGGGTTCCCTCACCTCAACAGGAAAATAGTTTTTCCTTATGTTTAAATGGAACTTTTTCTGTTCCATCTTCATCACATTACCCTTATCTTGTTACTAGATACAACAGAAAAAAGGGATGCCTTAACCTCCTGACATCCACCATTTAAATATTTGTAAATATTAATGAGATTCCACCACTTCTCCAGGCTGAAGAGCCCCAGTTCCTGCAGCCTTTCCTCATCAGGAAGATGCTCCAGTCCTCTGATCATCTTGGTGGCCCTGTGCTGGACTCTCTCCAGCAGTTCCCTGTCCCTCTTGAGCTGGGAAGCCCAGAACTGGACAGAGGACTCCAGATGAGGCCTCACCAGGGCAGAGTAGAGGGGCAGCAGAACCTCCCTTTGACCTGCTACCCACACTCTTCTTGATGCATCCCAGGATGCCATTGGCCTTCCTGGCGCTGGATCATGGTTAGTTTATTGTCAACCAGCACTCCCAGGTCTATCTCTGCAGAGTATTTATTTCTCAAAAAGAAATATAAAATTTGTAGAGGTTTGGAGTTTGTTTTTTTTTTTTTCCACTGTGGTCAGACTAGTTACTATGAGGTGTCCAGCAACATGAGTGCAGTGAGTGAGATTTGTGTATGAATGATCTTTTTCCCCCGTGAACTACTTAACCATTATCCTGTGGAGTGACAAAGGCTGGAATCTCTCCATACTCTTCATCATATTCTGTTACATACATGGAAGTACCTGCCAACTACTCCACCACTAGTTCTGTAATTCATTTAAATAAATACATACTTTGCTGTATCCTATGTGGTTTGAGCCAATGCTTTTTCAGCTGAGCAGTCCCTTTGCAAAAATTTATGCATTCACAGCTTAGCACTTCTCACTCTCATAGGTAACACCTGTCATAGACTTGTGTGTCTAAACAGATGCTTAATTTTTCAGTGGAGTAAATACTAACTTAATCCCTGTTTCAGACAGTTCTTGCTTACTGTAATGCAGAATAATTTAGGGTTCATATTGCTTGCTTGATTTGAGAATTAAGCGGTTGTTCAAGTTAGGGTGAATAATGCATATTTCAGAGTTCTTCTAAAGGGTAGATGTTAATATTGTGGAGCTGCAGCTGATGTTACAAAAGCCATTCATGTTAAGAGAAAAAATTGCCACTTGGCATGATGAAGAATTAACCCAATTTACAGCATGGGTGAAGATGAACTGTCTCTGGTCAAAACTATGTTTAAGACACCAATGAGATAATTGTATCTTGGTCTCCCAGCACATCTTATGTAGCACAGATGTGAGTGCTTTTTCTTCATAAATGAATGCAACTCTAACATCTAAAAAGTGCTTGTGCTTATTTCTCTAGATTTTATGCATTTTTATCTGGAAAGTCTGCAGTATAAAAAAAATAAACAATTTAAGACGTGCATACGTAATGTGTCACCTAAGGACTAAGCTAGAAGTTAAGCAAAGCAAAGCCAGTGGATGTTGTTTGTATCAGCACAAGTCCCATTTCCAAGCAGGATGAGTGTCCATTGTGGGTGCAGCTGCTTATGAACATAGTGGCCATGCAAATTAATCTTTTCATTATGATTTCTGTTATCTTAGATGGAAAAGTCAGGCAGTTGCACAAGCAAACTAGAGTCACTTCTCTGTGATGTTAAAAATCAGGCGTATGATCTTTGTGTCTTGCTCGGGTTGTAGGGGTTTTATCTTTATCTCTTTAAATCAGTTGCAGGACCTCAGAGCAATTGCTACTTCTGAAACTGAGCTGAGCTTTCCTGAGCAAACAAATTATCCACCAAAACAATGTCTTTGTGTTTCTAATAGATCTGGAACAAACACATCTCTTTTGTTCCCTTGTTTGTGCATGATCTGTGTAGCAGATGACAGTGCAAAGTTGGGAATGGCTTTCATCAGCTAAAATCCTCCCATCCAACAGGTTACAGGAAGATCCTGGAAGCACCCACAATCCTATATATCTTTTTACCTTCCTGCTGCCCTGCCTTTCTCTAACCTGGGGGAAATAACAGGGCAGATTTGATGTCTTGTGCCAGACAAGAGCAGTGGAAGGCATTTGAACCCTGTGGCATGGTATCACAAGGTGAGAGTCATCCTGCCTAGTTGAGCTAAACCGTCACTGGTGCTCACAGGATGAGGAATAGGACAGAGTGGAGCATCCTCAAGGAAACTGGTGTTTGTTCACTGACATGGGTTTTTCACTTACTTTTCTTTCCTCAGTTCTTTGATCTCACAGCTGCTTTTCCATGGCTGTTGATAACTCGATGGCTTCCAGGAGCTCCTGAGCTTGTTTTCTTCACCAAGAGGATCCGTCATTATGTCTGTATCAAGGCTGTGTTCAAGCCTTTCCTCTTTTGTAGACTTTCCTCTTTGAGAGGAACTGGATGGTAATCAAGCCATAGATTTATACATTTGTTGAGGAAAAAATAATTTATAATACATACTTGCAGAATTTAAATAGGTTAAATAAACAGATTATCTTCTCATGTGAAGGACAGCCCTGTTGGCTTAAGCAGCTTGGGATGCAATTGCAAGAGGAAAAAAGATGCTCTGTTCTTATGTGAGCATCCAGTCCTCCCTCCAATATGTACATTAAAGAGCACTTTCTGTAGTCTGCAGACCTGCAGATGAGCCCAAGATCCTATTGTTTTGCCCATTCTATTGTAGCTAACAACAGGACAAGGGGTAGTGGGATGAAGCTGGAATAAGAAAAAAATATTTTACTGAGAGGGCGACAGAGCAGTGGAATAGGCTGCCCAGAGGGGTTGTGGAGTCTCCTTCCTTGGAGGTCTTCAAGACCCACCTGGACATGTTCCTATGCGACCTGATATAGGTGAATCTGCTTCTGCAGGAGGGTTGGACTAGATGATCTCTAAAGGTCCCTTCCAACCCTACCGTTCTATGATTCTGTGTTTGCTGGTGGTACTTGTAGACAAGGTTTTGTGGCATGTCATGTATCTACAGCTATAAGATGTTACAAATCTAAAACTTTCTTAGAAACCTTGGAGTAGCCATGATGTATTAAGATATGCTTAATCTCCACCTGGTGCAACTTCATAGTAGCTCTTGTCACATGCACCTAATAAAATGCTGATTTGTTTTCTATGTAAGTAGATAAGTTGAGCAGAAACTGTTAGTGAACTTCTCAAGCTCAAAAAGATGAGGAGAATGCAGCTTTTGAGTTGGAGCTGTTGGACTCATCCACAAATGTGTTCAAGTTTATCTAAGAAGAAAAACAGCATGAGAGGAGATGTAAATTGCATTTTCTGTTTTGTTTTGAAGTGGTATCTTTACCTCTAAATTGATCTAAGTCTTGGAAAAGGGATCTGGGAATCTGAAGCTAATAATTATAACTGAGCAATCAGTTTGTGAACCTTTAAAAAAAAGTTTAAAAATACCATCTTTGGGTAGGATTTGTGATTATTTTTTACAGCATTAAAAATAAAACCAAAACCACAACATTCATGCAGTTCCATGCATAATTGAGTGGCTCAATGTCCAGGGAACTTATCTCCCAAACTGAAAAGCAGAGGAGACCAAATTTGGAAAAAGAGTTGTTCTCTTAGTTTTTATTTAGAAGTGAACAAGTGCACGAGCAAAGCAGCATATGAAAAGTCACACTGCAAGCTGGTGACAGAACTGAAACTGTCATGCATTTGAGTGCTTTTGTCATAGTTCCCTCTCACCTCTTCAGTAAAGGGAAACACCTGTAGTAGCTGATAGATTGACCAGAATTTGTCTTTGTGCCTCTGCCATGCTTTGGTAGATGGGTTATGTTAAGGCTCATTCCTCATGCTATGGAAACTCTCCTGCCTACTCTCAGCCATAGTGCATTGGCAATCGTTCTGCAAAACTGAGTTATCAGACTGGTTATAGTCTCTCAATGCTATTTAGTCTTTCAGTGCTCAATGAGGTTAGGGAGAGAGTGAATATACTATGATTATTTATATGGTGTTAGGTGTTGTCCATTAAATATTGATATTGACTACAATTGTGGGAAAATCAGATTTCTAAGGCTTCAAATGCTAGTTCTGAGACTTGCCATTCAGTGGGATATTGGTGTAGATGTGTGTTATGGGGAATGCTTTGCACTTCCTGGCTGTCTACCTGTAGGAAATACCAGATCCTCTAAATTTCAGTGAAGTGGTCCACCCAGGCCTGGAGACTGATCTAATAAATAAGGATTAAATATGTTACTAGCAGAGTGAGTTGCTGGACAGACTTGGTGGCTGGATACCAGAACTCTTCCTTGACCTTGTGAGTGCCATTTAACTGCAATGTGCCCATAAAGTTGGCATAATTGCTCTGTGCCTATAAAATAGGTATCAGAGCTATGTCACAAGGGTAATTAATGTTGGTAAAGTGCTCTGGAGCCCAGACATAAAAGAGATCATAGACTATTGGTGATAAATACTGACATCTGTTTATTGGTAACATAAGTTCCCTCACAGTCATTGTATTCCTGTTTATTGTCTAGGATCAGACTGTTTCTTGCTTAATAATTTGAGTGTAGGTCTGAAGATAGACAGCTCATCAGCTATAAATCACTACAGTTAGTGATACTGCATAGTCAGTTTCTAGAAGGATTCCTTGAAATTGCTTCTTTTTTTCATTTTTGTTATCCCTGAACGTAATTGAATTTGGCAAGATGAAAAAGTTTTACTGTGATGGACAACATGGGCCACCTCTTGTCCCTCACCAATTGGCTTAGTCAAATATGTGATGTATAGTACCAAATGAACTGGATCCAGTGTGCCATGTGTAACCTCTCTTCCCTGTCCCCACAACACACGTTTCCAAGCTTCCAGGTGAACCATGCCTGTTTCCAGTTAGCACTTGATGTATGTTTAAAACAGAAGGTGGTATAGATTTAAATGCTTGATTGATTCTTCTTGTCGTATGTGATAGAGGACAGTTGCTACTTCTAAGTGCCTTCTAGTTGTCTAGAGATTAAAAAAATGATTCATATTCTTATGATGAGGGTCAGTTGGGAAAGTTCAGTCTCCTTTGCAAGAACAAGGTTGGAATGTGCAAAAAGGCCTACGAAGCTGCATTTCCTTAGCTGGCACTTTAACCTCCTTGACCTTATTTTGAGGAGCTGTAGTAGTTATGTCCTGAAGCTGAAGTCAGATGGTTAAAACATTTTCCTTGAGTTTTTCCTTCACTTTGTGTATAACTTTGGCTCTGTTGTACTGTGCATCCCAGTCAGTGGCAGCAAGGATCCAGTAGTTCCAAGTGCCACTTGTTTATTGTGGCTGTTTTCATCAACTGTCTCAGATTTCTACATGCATCATTTCCAGCTCCCCAGCCATCCTGCATCAGGGGATGGCCAGGGACACAGGATCTGAAGGCAATGGATGTCAGTGGTGGCAAAACAAACGAAGTCCCCAATGCCCACAAATGCAAATGCTGCAGTAGTTTATGTTACAGGACAATGGACTGTGGCATCTTCCACCCATGGCTAGGCAATGCTATGCTTCCCTCCATCTCCTTTGCAAGAAAAAGCATAAGGTTTATGTTCTGCACAGCTGAGGCACAAAGAAGCTGAAATTATTCACCTGAAAGGAAGTATCAGGCAAAGCAAGGAGTCAGCCTCAGCTATTCCAAAGATCAGATTAGAATCAAGCTACTAAAACATCATTTTTACTTTATCTTTATGTGTCACAACTTTGAAAAAGATTCAAGCCTGAGAAAGTTGAAGAAGGCAGCCTGCCTTTCACACACTTGGCCCAGGGGAAAAGCAGGCTATTGTCAGGCTGTGCCTGCATGTGCGTACATGCATGCTTCTGTGTGCCCTTGCAAGAGGAGAGGGTGAACTGTTCAAAGTAGGAGTTGTTTCAGGATGATGGATTGCACTTACCATGGCAGATGGGAGATTATGGTACTGCGGGAAGATGTGTTCCCATGGTAACTGAAAGCTGTTTTACCCAGAGCTGAAGTGGAAGCTGAAGATGTGCCTTTCCTATGATCCCATACTATAACTTTTTCATCCAACATTAAGGGCTCATTATGTTTGAATCATATTGATCTGGATGGAGGCATTTTTCAACACAAGAAGGAGGTGGAGGAAGGATAACCTGTTCTCTCTTAGCTATGTCTATGCTGCAGGAAACCGCATAAAGGTTTATGGGCATTGGGGATTTTAGCAAGTGAACCATATTTGCAGTGCAGCTGTGGGACATGCAGCTTATATCTTTCTGATTGTTTGCTTACACTATGAAGCAACAACTCAATCAATGTCTTGTTTGAGCTTGGGAACTTTGCACCATGGCCTTTATGTAATTTAACATTGTGCTTTCAATATTTTCATGAGTAAATTAATAAATGATGCTGTCTTACAGATAGGATAAAATATATGAAGTATGTACCCCTAATGTTTCAAGATCTCAGCACACAGAGGATTAAGACTTAGATATTAGGCTGCCAGTGTCCCCTGCATGTAACTTTGGGAAGCAAGGACTCGGAAAATGACTCTACACCATTTTCATGCTGAGTATGGGACATCTGTCTCCTACCTGTAGGAAAAGCTATGGATAGTTTTGTGTCTGAGTAGTATCCTTCCTCTTGAGACTGGGAACTAGCTGCCCACAGGCTCCTCTTTGCATCCAAGTTCTGCAGTTTAAAGCCCTCTCCAAGGAGTAGAATGTGCAACCATCCCTTCACAGATCTTAAACTCCAGGTTGAAGAACCAGAAAAGGTGGAGTTGGGATTAAGCTGCCGCTTTTACATGAAATGGCTTTCTTGGCCACAGTGGACTTGAAGTTGTCTCTTGGCAAGAAACAGTGAAGTAGGAAACATTTCCACATTCCTCCTGCAGTGTGTCATTTTGTAGAAAAGAGAATGAGATGTGGAGTGATCAAAGGAGTTATTCTGTTGCACAATATTGAAGGGAATCACCTGGGTGAGGGATACATGAGATTCTCATCTTTTTTTGTCAGGATTATCCACTTTCAGTTAAGATAGTTGTTCATTTCTAGCATCTCCTTGTCATCTTCCCTCTCACTGGAGGCAACACCCCAAAATCATTGCTATCCCACAGGCAAAACACTAGGCTGGTGGGATCTAACAGTCATTTAGGAGTGCTGAGCCACAGTTTGCTGTGCAGGAGTTTAGGATGGTGAGTAAAGACAAACACTCTCTCCCATTAAAGCTGTAAGAGGACGGGATGATGTCAATGAGAAGTGAATACCTGGAATCCAACCTCAGTCAGGAATGGCTACTTTACAGGGAGTCCTTTGGCACCTTTGCCAATGGAGATGTTACTCTTGGCTATGTTCATTGGAGGATCCATTTCTCTTCCACTTTCGTCTTCCTCTGTCACTTTGCTGAGACCATATTTGTATTGTGAGAATGTTCAGTGTTACATTGGTCAAGATCAATTTTAAGCTAAGCTGTCTCATGTATTATAGCTTATTTTAGGGACTTGGTTTAGATACTAACCGTGTTAATTCTCTTGAATGTGAATCTTGAATTTAAGAGCTATTCTTCATTGTGATGTTCCATTTTGTTTATGTGTATTTTTCCCCCACAAATGTTTTGTAGAATGCATCAGAATAAGACTCCCTCCAGCCTATCTTGGGAGGCATGTCTGAAAGAAGTGGAGTGGATCCTTTTCAAAACCTGAAATCTCTTACAAAAAGTTGTAAAAGATTTAGTGCAAATTGCTTTTACTTCAAATGTGTCCACCTACCTGAGTCTTATCTTTCCTCTTGTTTTGAAAATGCAGAGGAGGAACAAATCTCACTTTGATGAAATTGCTTCATCGTTCCTTAACCAGATGAATAACTCAGTAATATAAAACTATGCTAGGGAAATATTAAAGCAGAAACAGAAGCACTTAAGGTAACAGTGATTTGTGCAGCCTCGTGCACATACCTTTCTACATAGCCTTGAATTATTGATTAGCTATTATTTCAGTAATTGAGTTTTTTTCAACTTTACGCTGCCCTTAGAGAAACCTGCATTGAAAACGTTAATTTGTATTGTTGAAACAATCTAGTATGTTCTCAATGGCTTTCAGGAGGTGATCCTGCCCTTCTAATGGCACTGCTGAGCTGTGGAAATCCAGTGCAGCTGATTCAGTTCATACTGCACTGATATATGTGAGAGAAGTTGGGGCCTTGTGTTGCTTTTATGTAACTCTCTCACTCTAAGCAATAACTGTTGTGCATTTAACAAGATTTTTTTTTTGTCTGCATTTAAGCATAGAAGCATTACTGTAGTGTTATGTTAAGCTTTTGTCACAGACACAGGCTTTCAAGCAGCAGTAGGTTTAGCTGAGTGGCTTTTAAGTGATGTAGCAATCCTGAGTTTAAATACAATCCAAAAGTAGGTAGCATAAGTAATGACATTACTATAAATAGCCACCGTTTGTAATATTTCTAGTAGTTTCTAGTCACCTCCTCTTATTATAGGGAAGGAATTAAATTTAGATATTAGGAAGCATTAGATTATCAAAGACAAATTAATCTGTTTCAGAAGAGCATCAAACTAGCTATACTGAGACAGAGAAAAGGCCCATCTAATCCACCATCGTGATTCAGACTGTAGCTCGGTACTTCAGTCCTTTTTCCCCAAAGCATCTGCCCTTGGCAGTTGCCTGCTTGGGTACTGCTTGAGCCAGAGGTTGAATCTGCATCATTGTATTTAATAGCCCATGATGGACCTTTCTTACATGAATTTCCCTAATTGCTTTTCTTTTAATTCATTTATGCTTTTGGCTTTCAAAACATCCTGTGGCAATAAGTTCCACAACTTAATTATGTAGTGTATAATAAAAAAAAATAAAATTGCCCCCTCTTGTTTTAAGCTAACTGTCTGATCATTTCATTTGGTGCCCCCTGTTTCTTGCACCATGAGAACAGTCGTTCTATCTCTATGCTTCATGATACTAGACTGTAATCATGTTCTTCTCCACAATGACCTCTCTTGCAGTCCTTCTCTGGATAATCTCTTCTTGTAAAGAAGCTGTTTTCTGCCCCTGCTATTTTTGTGTTCCTTCTCCCTGTCTTTTTCTAATTATCCTAAATCCACTTTAAAGCTATGCATAGCGTTAAAGATGTGGTCCAAACTCCAGTTTATATGCAGAGAGATTGTTTTCTGTATCTTTTGCAATCATCCCTGACTTTGTTTTTTCCTTTCAACATCCTTGACTATTCAACTTCACACTTTTAGAGAAGTCCATGTTATGACTCCAAGACCTCTTTCTTGAGTAATAACGGATAATTTAGATAACACATAACTGTGTATGCACAAACTCCATGAGTTTTATTCACACACAGCCCATTGTGTTTACTGACGCTATTTCCCAGCATCCCAAAGCAGCTTTCTTCCTTTCTGCTGTTTATAGCATTTATCTTTGAATAATGGTGGAACTAAGCAAATAATGTGCCTGAAGATTTTTGCCTCACTTGTTGCCTGCTTCAAGAAAATCACAATTTCTTCAAATTCAGATTTTGCCACTGCTGTACCAAGCAACACCAAGTGGGAAGAGGACAATGAGACATTTGCTTAAGCAAAGAACTGCACTGATCTCTTTGTACTTTCCCTGGTACCAAAGCTAGCTCAGGACTTCTTACGTAGCCCTACTCTGTGCCAGGGTGTCTGTACCCACATAGAAACTGGTCAGAGAGGAAAGCTGTTGCACAGTAACACCTATCTTGGTTATAAAGATTACAGTTAACAATAAATTTAAAAAACAAAATAATTAAAGTGTCTGTGGCACATATAGGGCTGTAGTGTGGCCATGTAAATTCCTGAAGTAAACAGATAAAAAGTGGATGGAGGCTTCCTGGTGCTGTCTCTCACAAAGGCAAAGCAGGAAATGCCACCAGGGCGGTTTAAGCAGGGTGTCAGCAGGACAAAGGGTGCAACAAGGGATCCTTCTTTCCTCAGCTCTTTTCTTACCTCCTAGTGCGCAGATGGGACTCTGCCCAAAGTGTCTACATTATTCTTCACTCCCTTTTTTTTTCTCTAGTTTCTGTATCAGTCCTTCCAGCTTCTGTATAGGTGCTAAACTAAATGCAAATGTGAAAATCCATTCTACTGGCATCTGAATCACTGAAAGCACAGTATTTCTGAAAATGGAAAACTTGTGTGCTATGACTGACTGTTTGATGGAAAATGTAAAGGCTGAATAGCTGGATAAAAGATCCAAATAATCTATTTTCTCTGAAGCACGCTGGCTTTCCAAGCAGTAAGGCAGTAACCAAATTTGGTTCCTCAGAGGTTTTCATGGCCATTAGGTATTTAGTATTGAGTAAATATTAGCTTTCATGGTCTGGTGGATTTGCGGTACTGGGTGTGATAATCATTTTTTATTAAGAGGTGTCTTTAAACATCTGTGTGGTAAATAACTGCAGCGTTATGTCAACTTGTGTCTGTCATGTGAGCTCAGACACAACCAGAAAGGCAGTGTTTCTTCCATGGCAAAGGCACATGGTTTTGATGTTTTTTTCTTCCACAAAGAAACAAACAGACTCTTGTGCTCCACAGCTCTGTATTTATTGCCCTTTTGCTTTACACAAGGGCATGAAAGTGGAGGGAGTGTCTTTAAAATTATTGTTTCTGCCTGTGAATTTATTTTTTCACCTGCCCCCATTATTATCCAGAAATAAAAGTTATGACTTCTTGGAAGGGAGTAGAGGGTACCAGAGAGCCATTAAATGCTGTTCATATGAGGTAACAGCAACTGCAGCTGAGTTTGTTCAGGAACAAAAACTAAAACTGATGAATTCGTTACCAAGCCTGAGACAAGCCACAAAGGAAAGAAGGGGGGAAAAAAACAGTTAATAAACACAGGAGAGGAAATATCTGACAGAGAACCTTCCTTTTTACCTACCCCTTCTTGTTCCCAGAGCATCCACTAAATTTAGAGTCTCTGAATCTATGTAATGTGTTAATTTTTTGAGTTTGACAGTTGCTATCGGGGAAAACTGGGAATGCCCTCATTTCCAGGTTTTGGTATGCGAAAGGAGGAAAGGAGGGGCATGGCTAGGCATAACTGCACGTGAGAACCAAAACGGTTTCCAGAACCCAAGAGTCTTTCAATAGCATATGAGCCAGCTAATCTCTTGTGGATATAACTTGTATTGATCTCATTAATGGACCTCTCACAAAGAGACTTCCCAGCTACAGATGGCTTACAGACAAGGGGACAACACACAAAAGAGATTTACCTTGTTGACTGTATTCCATTATATTCTAATGTATTACTATATATAAACATAGATGGATATATTTTTTTCAATCCTGTAATCCTTGACTTGACAAACTGATAGAGGAAATTACTCGTCTAGAAATGCTCTTGTTAGATTATCTCTGAATCATCAACATTTTTCAGTAAAGCTGAGGAACTTCTAAACTAAATTTATGAGGGATGGTACAGCTAACTTGTATTTCAATCTGATAGATATTCAACATACCTCTTCAGAATCGTATGATGTGAAGTGGGAAAACATCTGTTGCAAACAACTGTAAGGAAAAATCTGCATCATTTTGTAGTTCAACAAGTCTGTCTATAGAAGATGAATTGTTTCACTTACCTTTGCAAAGGAAATGACCACTTACTAGAAGCATATTGCAGCATTGCAACAGTTCAGGGCAGGTAATGAGAAGTATATACTGCAGGCCACAGCTATAGTTCTCTGTCAAAGATGGGTCCTCCTGTCCTGCACTTGCGCTGATAAGGGAAAGTTTTTCCCTCTGCAAGCAGAGAATTAGCTCCAGACTTCAATCAGAAGTTTCCTTTCCATTGCACTGCAAGATCAAAAGCTTCCCAATCTAAAACTCAAAGTAGATACGCATTTCTTAAACAAAAACTGAAAGATGAAAGAAATTCTTCAGCTTTTGTTGATTGCTTTGTCTCTGATTGCTAGGCCAAGATTTAATTTGGCGTGCTGCGCTGACCGTCACGTATTTCCTCTGAGTCAAAGTAAATTAGAAGGTAGAAAAAAATGCTACTATGCAAAAAGCAAGATTAAATATATTCTTGGTCATGCTTGTGGAAGCACTGAACCTGCCTTAATATCTGTGCTTTTCTAGTCCATGCTAGATTCGTGTCTCTTCATCATTTTCCTCAGATGAGGAAGAAGAAAGACTTGGTAACATCAGAGTTAAGAAGTAGATATGCTCACTCAAATACAGTATGGGAGAGGGTCCTTAAGAAAAGCTTCAGAAAATCCTTCATCTGTAAAGGAGGTTGCATTGGATCAAAAAATGACTAGCTCCTGCTCTGGGTCCACCTGCTTACACATGTTACTGTGTACTATTGTAATTAAAGCATAGAAAAGTGTCACCAGAGTAGCACCGGTGGGCACTGAAGGTGAAAGTTAATGGGATGAAATGTGACTGTGTGGGAGTAATGGTTGGTTACTTCAGTCCTAGCTGCAGATTTGTAGGGGAAGATTTCTGCCCAAGTGAATTATGTGAAATTATTCACAAAGCTGACAGTTATTAGTAGCAGAGCTAATTGGAACATCATGGGAGGACTGGAATTTTTTGCAAAAGAGGCTGAGTGGTTTTGTCATTTGTGTGCCAGTAAAATGCTTACAGTGTGGGGACCTGAGATGGCATATGCTTAAACGGCCCTGATAGCTTGGATGTGTCCCTGTAAATAGTCTGTGAAGCCCTGGAGTTTCACCTTTTGTTACTTTGGATTTTTTTTTTTCTACTACATTTTTTTTTTTTACTACTAGAAACAAATGATCATAGTGCCTTCTGCATAGTCCTATCCAGAGTGTGGGTGCAGCAGTGCTGATGACTGGGGCTCGCCTGGGTCCTGTGGGATTTCCTTTTACTATTTTCTGCAACGAGCAGACACATATAAGGGGGATGTGACCCCACAGAATATGACCGTGGGGAGCTGGGGAAAGCAAAACTGGAAAGCTCCTCTGTGCCTGCTAGATCATGATGGACTTTGTTCTGAAATTCACTTTTAAAAGGGAAAGTAGATTATTTACATATGAAAAACCCCCAAAAACCAAACTAACAAAACCTCTCCAAAACAACAAAATCAACTGACTGGAGAGAACATTGCGGTGTTTGAGTCTGAAAATCCAAGGGTTTGTATATCTGGAGGGCACTAGTCAGCTCCTTCCCTGTGTCTGCTCATTTTTCAGTCTAGTGCACAGAATCTCCTGTGGGACATGTACCTCTCTGATTTGGGCCAGGCCAAGGGAGATTGTAGCCTCTGGACTGCTGGTAAGGAGAGAAGATGCATTTAACCTTCAGCTGTAGCCCTGTGTGTAGGACTGGAGCAGGAACCGTGCCAGCTCCTGGAGTTTATCTTCATACCCAATACTCTTCTTGAAGTAGAAACCAGAAAAAGCTTTTACAAGCTCTTTTGTTCATATTTGGAATTTTCAGCCTGGTTTTCCAAGAAATGAGGTTGTGTGATCACACTCCACTCCCTCACCAGGACAGATTTAAACTAGCTGACTGTCTTTCCACCACATTTGATAAGACAGAAAAGGTCTCAGAGGTTACAGGGCTCCTAGAAGTTGTGTAAAGCAGCATCTGGGTAGAGGAAGATGACCCAAATGTATGCCCTGCTGAGGCTAAGGTAGGCTAAACTGGAAGGACTGGAAGTAGCAATTTGCTGCCCAATATGAAGGTGAATGGTGGCCCAGTGGCTGTTTCTGCAAACCAATCCCAGCAGGTCCTTTCTTGCCAGGAGGCCGAGGAATGGGGGTACCATGGTAAGAGGAGACAAGGGATTCCATGTAGTTGTGTAAATAACCCCTCTGTGCATATCAGAGTTTGGCTGTTACCCTTCTTTCTTCAGCTGACATGGTAAGTGTTTGTGCTTGTGGGTGCTTTTCTTTTGTACAGAGCTTTTAAGGAGCTCAGTTTACTGAAAATCAGGCTTTGATGCTTGCCTCCCATGTGATGTGGTCTAATGAGGGAAGGAGATAGAGAAAAGTGTAATTTGGAGTCCTGCTCAAGACCTGCCAGCAAACACCTTTCCAGCCACAGTTTAATTCACATAACCAGAGCCTTTAAGGTAGGCTAGTGATGGGAAGTGCCATGATCCCAGACAGCCTCTAACCTGTGTTCACTAGACAGAAATCTTAGGTGGTGCCATAATGTCCTTGTGTCACCTCACTACCTGCTGTGATAATAGGGTAAGGATATCCCAATAACTGAGGCACGTGAGGGTTTTTTTTGCAGCTAATATCTGCTGAGCACTGGAGGAACATAATGGTATCCTTACTCTTAGTCTATTCCCATGACATCTACTGGCAGGTAAACTATTTTTCCTTGGGTCATGAGACTGCCACGGTAAAGTCGTGTTTGCAGCACAATTCCCAGCACAGCAAGCGTAAACTTCCCTCACACATTCCTAGAAAGCTGAAAGCAAGGTTGTGATTTGTTGTGTTGCCTGTGGCTCCCTTGGTACTGTGAGTTTGTCCCTGTCAGTCTACATGCAGATGCATCCTCTGGGAGAAGAGTCCCAAAAGCATCGTGGCGATACAGAAGCAGGATTAGGTTATGAGATGAGACTGTGATTTTCTCTCAGGGCTTTTGGCAGCTTGCTCTGAGCATTGCAAAGACACTTTGGAGGAGCTTTTTCTCCAGAAGCAACAATCCCTGGCTCAGCATGAGACACATGGGACTTCTCAGCTAAGCATCACTGTGGGGAAGCACCTTGCTAGCCTGAGGACAAGTAGTGTGGCTTTCAAGAAATGGTGCAGCAGGAGGAAGCCAAGATTGTAGGAGATGTTTTTTTACCTGCCAGTTTCAGAAAGTTTTAACAGCTATTTCCCACCAAATTCTCTCCATATTGCAAAGGCCTGACAATTGAGACCAAAGTGATGGAGGGCCCTCAGTGAGCAGCATTGCTAGTGAAATCAGTGTTTTCAAACTTAAGGGACAAGAATACTCCACTAATGCATTGCTGTGTATTGTGCTGTCCAGAGAGGAATGTCTCTCCAGCTTAGGGTTTTTTTTTCTGCAAAAGTAAGCAATGTATCTGATGAATGAAGTGCATGACTGAAAATATCTTCATCTAGATTTTGTTTGTAGCCTCACTTCTGGGTTTTTTTTTTTTTTCCCCTAATCTTGAGGAATGAACAGAAAGCTTTCAGAAACAACCATGTGTTTTGGAAACACAAAGTAAAGTAACTGTTACCACTGAAGCCTTATAACTAGTGAGCATCTGCATCTCCCAGTGGTGTGACTTGGAGACTAAGTTACAGTATTCAAAGCTGATAGATTTGAGGAAACAGTATCAAATTCTTCCCTGGGCTAGGCTTCTTTGGATGCAGCTGTAAATAGGAATTATATTGACCTAAACTTTTTAAGACTTCTCTGCGATTAGCCATGCAAACTACTTGGAAGTCATTTTATGACAGAAAGCATTTATAAAAGTTTTGTTATAAATTCAATGTTATCAGAGATAGTGATTGATAGTAGAGTTAAATCAGGTTTTAAGTCTTCTTATACTCTAATATTAAAGCCACAGTGGTGATGCTAGGATGATGCATATACTATATGCTGCCTGTTGAAAAAAAATTTACATAGATGTGCACTGCCAAACTATAAACTACTGAGGGATGGTGTCAGTGGCTGCCACAATGACATTTGTGGAGTCCCAACCTAAGGTGTACGAAAGCATTTGTCAGCTCCTCCTCTTGAGGGACTTTTAGCACAGATTTTGGAATCTATAATAGCTTGCAGGTGTTACTTATAGGATGTCATTCCTCACTGAATTGAACTACATTTCGTTACCAGAACTTCTTTCTTTGATGTCTAATGTCCTCCCAGAATATCTGCAGTTGAGTTTCGTACACTGTGTGGGAATTGTGAAAATTTCAAGTTCAAGAAAGTTGGGAGCTCACAACTCCAAGAAATATTGTGAGCTCAGGTCTTAGTAGGCACTTCTTCAAGGTAATACTATGATATTGATGAAACAATGCTATAGGTGTGTTGGAGCCACGGTAAATGGCTGTTGGGAGGAACTGGACCCTTATGGGTTTTGGTTCTGTTCTTTGACAGAAGTATGCCGTTTGCTGCATGGATTAATTTAATGTTTTTGTTATGCTGTTTTCCAAGGTATATGTTTGTGAGTCCCATTTTTCCTTTTAGCCAAACCACATACTGAACAGCTTCCACGGGAAGCTTTTTTAAGCATTTGTGCTTCAGGACAGCTATAGGAATATGGAGAGCTGCTGATAGGAATAGAAATATAGTGGGCATCTGTTGTATTTGTAATAGCTGTAGAGTATCATAGTAAAACCTAGGGATGCAGCTTAAGTGATCCAAAATTAGATACTGATCTCAATTTGGCCTGTAATTCAGTTTTTCTTTCAGTTCAGCATGTTTGACAATAAGAGCAGTCAGAAGAAAGGGAATACAAAGCAAATATGCACATACCTTGATGTTGCATCTGCATACAAACCAAACATGTTAAACTTGGCACACAGTTAAAATTGACCACACTGTGTGGCTTCTTGTAAGAGTATGTGCAATACATGGATAGCATTAAATGTCATCTGGAATGTGTTATTTACACAGTAGTAACCCTAAAGTTAAATTTCCCAAAATACTTTTGTTTCTATGCCTTATTAATTTTATGAGTAGCAATCTAGCTGTTGGAGGACTAGTTTCAGTTACTCAATCAATAATACCTTTGTATGAGCCTCACAATCTTGCAGCAGTTCTTGCTGAGCTTGTTTCACCGTAACACTAGGTTGTGTTTCTCCAGCATTTTTAATATGTGTAAACTAGTATACATGTTATAGCTTACAAAGACTTCTCCCCACTCCCTGTTTATTTCCTTGGCTTTATTAGAAACATTTACTAGTGCTGGGCAGAACAAAAATGATCTCTGACTCCTATAAGTAGCGCAGGTGGGAAGTGGTGGTGTAAGCAGCATTGTTCTTTACTTGGATACAAGAAGCCTTGTTTGTTGTAGGTAATTTTACTGTAATAATATAAGATACAGTGTCTTGGATAGATGCGCTTCCTGTTGTAGGAACCTGCCCCTGCAAAAACACTTTTTTTTTATTACACACAAACCAAGTGAAAAATGTTTGCTTCACTGTGGTGACATCCTTATTTTGGGAGGGGGAAAACAAGGTTCACTTTAGAGTCCATCTACCAAAGAGTATGTCAATAAATTTTGTTGTCCAACTGATAATTATAAGCAGCATCTCTCTGCCCAGATAGCCTTTCCTGTTTCATTGCATCATCCACCTCCTCTGGGAATGCCAGACTGTTGAAAGCTAAAAGGACATTAGCTTCTTAACAACGTGCCTACTGAATTTTAAAGAGGTGAGTTGAAGTATAGACGTTTCTGATTTCCTAGCTGTGTTTCTGCAGGTGGGTACAAGTTTACCTCAGGGCAAGGATATACTGAGAGGCCTGTAGGAGCTCCAAATAATGTAACTAACAAGCTCATGGTTATCTGATATACAGTACTTCATTCCTGCAGGTTAAATTGTTGCATTTAGACCTGATAACGTGTTTGCCTTGTTTTCTATCCCATTTGTCTCTAGCTATATCCAAACAAAGAGCCCAAGTTCCTCTCCCTTTTCAAAAATATCACTATCAATTGCGTTTTGCTGTAGTTACCATGGTACTTTACAAGCTGCACAGTTCATTTTGCATGTTTCTGCCCTTAGTGTGCAGGTGTTACAAGGCAGTTCTTGCTTCTGTGGTTATCCACTGTAAGAGCTGTTCTGCAAGTGGAGGATGTGAGAATTCTTGATAGACAAAGCATTCAGTGAATGATCAGAGGGTAGAAGCACATTTTGCAAGTCATTCCTCTTGGTGGCAAAATGAGTTTCTGTTCAGATGTTCCAAAGGCCACTCCAGTGTGGCACGGAAACTGCTGGTAGCAATTGTTGGGCAAATTTTCTTCTTCACACCAGTGCACATTACTTCAGTGATGCTCAGACAAAGGGAACCTTTCCCCTGCTCCAATAATTGATTAAATGCTGTCTGTAAGCTCCTGACAGCTTAGAGAAAGAGAACTTTGGTTTCATGTGTGCAATCCATGTCTAATATGGGTCGCATATACTGTCCTGCAGTGCAAGCAGGATTTTACTTGTTTTTGGAGTGAAGTAGTTAACATTGTTCTAAGATGTGGTGTTGTTAGCAAGAGCTGAGAGTAGTATTCAAGAGGGTTGATTTAGCTGTGAAGGCTGTTTTCTCAGCCTAATGAGCCAAGTGGGAGGCTTTTCTGGGGGCAATTCAGAGCACCTACAGCACAGCTTTAGGTTTGAATCACTGCCCAAAAAAAGCATATTCTGAATCCTTTTATAAAGTCATTTCAGCTTTTCTAAAAGAACCTAAAGTTGAGAGAATAGCAGCAACCTGGAGGTGTGCATTGCTTTTTGATGTTTTGTTCTTTTATTTTTCCCCTCCCTCCAAATATCACTTTGGATTTTCTCCTGAAGCCCTAGGGAATCACGTAAATGCAATGTACTCCTGGAAAAAAACTTCAAGAACTGTATAGTTTCATTTTCCACCACTCTTTGCCTTCTTCTGTGGCACAACTAAATATCCCAAGGTGTTCCTGATAGCCATTTTCTTATTTATGAACATCTTTAGTGAGGGCAGTTCCACAAGTATTCCTGGGACACGTTCCTATCTTTAACTGTACATACCTGGAGAAAAATTCCCTGCAGTTTGACCTAAATAATCCTCCTCTTCTGCAAATGAAGCCAAGTACTTACCTTTTTCAGTGTAAATGTGATGAACAATTAATTGCTGTCTTCTTTAAATATCTCTAATGTATATCAAGAGTTGCAGCACTCCTCTCATTGTCCTTTCTCCTAAACTAAACTAATCCAGATCTTTCACCCTCAACTTCTATAAGTTGTTACCCTGTGCCTTCATGTTTTAGAGAGAATTGCAATGTTTTACTTTCCCACTTTGCTGAGTCCTAATGTTCACAGAGGATTCTTGAAGGTGATTGGCAATGCTTCAAAGGTTTGTAGGTTTCTAGAATTGAATTCAGCTCTGAATTTCGCTAACTGCAGGCTGGACTGCATTTAACCTGGCTTAAATTTTTAGCTTCTTCTTTCCTTATTCTGGTTTGTGGTTTTTACTTGTTTTTAGAATGGTTTGAAGTTTCTGAACACAGCTAACTTTTTGTGTATGTGTGTGTAAAGTCATGAAGCAGTGACAGTGTGGATTACTTTAGTTCCTCTCAGTCATTAATTGTCTTCTTCCTAATTAAGCGATAAAGCTGTTCCTTCCTTTTGATATATGGATAGGATACTCTCCATCATTCATGTCCCTCGCCACTTGTGATGCTCTTGTGCCATAGGTTCCAATTTTCTCACAGAAGACCTTTGCTGTTATTTGATATTTATTCTTAACCGTAAGAAGTTGTTTCTGTGTTGGATTTTCAAAACTTCTGGTTTTTAAACAGCTAATGTTTTCTTGTCTACTGTCTTGCTTCCAGCCTCTTCCTCTGGCAGCCTTTCAGTGTTTTCTAACTGAAGTTTCTGTTCCAGGAGCCCAGCCAGCTGGTTCCCTGAATTTACCGAAGCCTCTTTAAGTCCATCATCTTTATTCTGTTGATTTTATTGTTTCCCCCCATATTCAGAGGATAACATCAGTATCAGTCACCTTCCGCCTCTGAATCCTCAAGAGAGTTTTTCTCTGTTAGAATTACATCTAAACCAATCACCTCTATTGTAATTTCCTGCAGTTTTGAAACCAAAGTTAGCCCTTTTGTGAGTCTCCTTTGAATAAATTGTTAAGAGTTTGAGATTCATTTTATTTAAATGTAGATATTGAAAACTGTAGATAACTGAATTCTTGTGTGCAGTCTTGGAAGTGCTTCTGAATGGTCACCTAGATACTGATAAGAAACAGATATTTGTAGGGCAATTCATCTCTTCATTAGAGGAAAAAAATTTGCTGGATATGGGATACTCCAAGGGCATACACAGAAGAAATTAAGATAGTTTGCATGTCTGTAAGCTGCTTTTTCTGTCATATCAATTTAATAAAACATATTACCTTAATTTATAAGCCTTACTTTATCTTAAGAGGATGGACTTATCTGACTTCTGTAGCAGCCTAAACTGTTGCTTCTGGGTAAGTGTTGGGGAGTGGGACGGTGTGGATGTTCCCATTGACACTGTGGTGTAGCTCTATGACACCTGAGGAAAAAAATCCTCATGCACAATATAACCTATTCCATTTGAGGAATTGTTTAAAGCAAAATAGCTGTTAGTATAAACGACCAGTGTAAAAATCTGGACAAAGTCGTTTCTCCTACCACTGTCCAGACTAGGAAAGTGGCCAGTGTTTACCAACTGCTTTAGCTAAATGTTTACCTAAAGTAGGTGCTAAGTGGTGTTTAAAATGTTAGCTAACACCTTTCCTAAACATGCCTCATCTGGTTTGTTTAGACAAGACTGACCAATATCTCCTTTCATCGGAAATGATTAGTCACAACCCAGAAAAACATTTTGCCATGATTTTCTCTTAGGTCTGTGTGGAGACGCAAACCTCACCCCAGAAATGGATGAATGGTGCTTAGTTACCTTCTTAGTCTTTCCTTGACAGTTGTGTGGGTTTTGCTTAAGTGCAGATTGTGGTTTTTTTCATTGCTAGTCTGCCTGCATCTTGATCTTATTTCAGGGGCTACACTGTGCATTTGACCTGTTGAAGAATATTTACAGAGGGAACTTAAATGTTTAGACATCTGACAGCAGGCTCAGAAAATTTTCAGGCAAGCCAGCATCTTCACTGTCTTCCGCTTAACTATGGAGAGAGTGTACTGTTTGCTGCAAGGTTGATTGGGTTTTTAAAGTTTATATTATTCCATAGATAGGAGCACAGGAAAAATGGAATATGGAGTGTTGAAACAGCGTGGGAACATGGGCAGACCACATATGTACATGGAGAGACCTGTCCCAGAACCACATACTTAAATGCTCAGATGAAAGTTTGGAGATTTTCAGAATTGTCATGGAGTGGTTTGCTAGTTTGTTTTGGTTTTTTGTTTTTTGGGGTTTTTTTTTGTTTTTTTTTCTGGGTTGAAAACAAAGAGAGAACTGGCTTAAAAACAACAAGGAATGAGAAAAGTGATGATTTAGTAATATTTCCTGGTTATTTTTATGAGGTTTCTACATTTTTTATGTGAGAGCTTATTAACTGTCATGTGCAAAGATTTGACTTGTTCTCAACTCAGTTTGCCACCAGCATAATTATCTGTTTGCCTGTTTTTCCAAAGTTCCATACAAAAGTGAACATATTCTTTTTTATAACAACAGTACTTTCTCTTTGCTTCCAAAAAATTGACGGTGCAACTTTGTCTGCTGACTTGAGACTTTCCTCTTCAAAATATACAACCCCTCTATGTCACATGTTTTTAGTTAAGCTTTTTTTTAAAAAAAAATCTTCTATAAAAATGTCCTATTCTATGTCTTATCATACTCCAGGACTTTTGAGTACACATATGTCAAGTTTTGGACAGAGATGGATTTTATCAGATAGAGTAGGCTGGATCAGAGGGAAATGCCTCCCTGCAGATTGGTACTAAAACTTTTAATTTGAAGTAAACCTGAAATTCAAAGATGAAATTCTTGTTAAAGCTATAAAGCATTGCTTATGTGTGTCCTGATGAGCAGAGGACTGGACTGCAATGCAGGCTATCTGGATTTGTTTCTGGTTTTGCTGGTGGCCTGCTGCATCACTGCAAGCAACTCTCTGCTCTGATAGTCCCCTAAAATGAGGTGGAAGAGGTGAAGTGCTCACAAGCCTGCTTTGGAAAGGCACCATATAAAAAAATCAGTTCTTTAGAGCGATGTTTCTTTCAATGTTGATATCTGAAGTTGACTGCAAAGTCTGTGTGTAATGAAGAACCCACCACCTTTTAGTGAGCTATTGCAGGACTTAAACTCTTAGTCAACAGCAACACAAATGTAAATTTTAGAAGGAGCTATGTAAGTAGGACTCTTGTCTCCCAGACCCCTTGCCAGCGTATGTGGATGTGTTTGTGAGCTGTTGATGAGAGTGTTTTAATGACTTGCTGAACATCCCAAGTCATGCCAAGTCCGAATGTTTCTCTCTAATTTTCCCCTGCAGCTGCCTCTGCAGGATTATGCTTACTTTTCATCCATCTTTCACCAAGTGTATTGTGCAAGAGTATGTAAACATCTGTACAGAGAGGGTAGCACAAACTGCACACATGGTACTGTTTAGGCAACTCAGGCAGATGGTGTGAGTGTAGTTACAATGAAAACAATTCCTTAAACATGGGTGGGGGAAGATTTTATGTCTCTTTGCTTGTGTGGAAGCTCTAGCAGGATCTGGGCCTCAGTTCAGAGTAATCCCTCGGCTTGAGGCTCTTGCTGGCAGAAAACTACATTATACCGTTCCAGGTAGCTTGAGTCCTACAATATTTCCCACCTCAGGAAAGACACAGGATGAAGCGATAAATGCTGGTTCAGCTGCTTTTCATTCTAATCCTTTCCTATTGTTTGACTTCTTAGAAGCACTTTTATTTATACTTCCCCAAATGAAAACATAAAACAATGGTGGGACTGGTTTCTCAGGGCTTCAGATCCTCTGTTAGTCATCTACACTGCTGCAAAATACTTCCCAGACTGCAGATGTGTCTTCTCTTCTGCCTTCTACATTTCTGCTTGTACAGGTGAGGTGTGAAGAGACGAATAACCAAAAACCTCTTTTGGAAACAAGAACTGATGGTGAAGCTCATCAAGTCAGACTCTCTAGTTGTGGTCAAATGAATTGTGCTCATCCATGCCTGCCTCATCCCTGCCTGCCTCATCCCTTCGCACTGATTTCTTACTCTTTGGCTCCATTGCTTTTAAAATGAGGGCTTGGCAGTGTGGAAACAACTGTGACAAGAAGAAAAGCAGAGAAGGCACACATGCATAAGTAATTGCAGTAAATCTGTGCTCAGCCTTTTCCTTGCTAACACTCCTTGGTGTTTGACTTCCTCTGGCAGGGTTCCTTCGCTGCCAAAGGCTGCTCTGCAGACACTCCCCACAGCTCACCTTCAGATTTCAGCTTCCCTCCTCACTTTCCTGTCTTGGCTGCACAGGAGCACCTTTTCTCCAGCCTCCCTGCTGCTTTCTTGCTGGAGCTCCCTGATGACAGCTATGCAGAAATATGCATGACAGACTAGACCTTGTTCAGTCAGGCAGCTGTTGCTAGGGAAGGATGTGACATTTAGTGCTAGTACAGAGGGTCAATTAGATAAGAGCCCTAAGGATAATTTCTGTAAGATGGAGTTTGATGGTTTGGGGAGGGGGAGACAGCAGCAAGAATTATGCAACTATTAATAATCTGATTGGTTGTTGTTTGGGTTTTTTTTTAACCTTGCCTTGGAGAGCTCACAGTTCCAACCAGACAGATGTTGCCACCTTCAGATATTAAAGACGTGCTTAATCTCTATGGAGACTTTTGCTTCACCTAATGAAATGAGCTCAAGCAATCAATTTTATTCTGCGCCTATTGATCATGTCTGTTTTAGGGAGACAAATACAAGACACCCTTAATTAAGGGCATCTATCTCTTCCTTTAAGCAGTGCTTTCCAGCTGGAAGCTTTCACATCTCCTGTTGTACTTTTTGATAGAAAAATCTATCTTTTATTTGAATCAGGATTAAATTGTAATCAAAAGCTTGTATTTTTATCCCCTGTGCTGATTTTCAAGGAACAAAGTGGTCTGTATTTTTAAAGTACCTAAATAGATTTATTTAGATTCATTGTCCCACAGGATTTAGAAAATCAATAACTTTTAGCTGCCAGATGCACTATTTATTTATGTCTATTTTTAAGGCTGTGAATGCGTATATTTCTCTTTTCTGAATTGAGTGGCTTCAATATAAAGAAATGAAAAACGATATGATTGTTTTTTCTTTAGCGTTTAGCTTGAGGATATTCTCCTATAGTTTCTTTCCCTTTTCTTCCTGGCCATATTCCAAATACAATACATGCTGTTTTCAAACTACTTTGCCTTTAGCAAATTCCTCAAAGAGGAGAACTTCAGGAAATCAAACGGGTGTCATGAGTGTTCTTGAGGGAATTCTAACTCAAGAGCAGTCCCACATATTAAATGAGATAGTGATATCACTGATGTAAAATGTGCTCTTTTCACACCTGATAGTGCACTGAAATTTCTGAGAGAGTTGGTGCCAGACATAGGTTCTAGAAAGCCTTTGCAGGCAAATCTATAAAGTGTTTGTGGCTGGCATGTGGCAGTGATGCAAAGTTCCTTGGTGAGTAGCTGACTTATTTAGCTTTGAGCAACACCTCACTTTTTGCAGGAAAAAAAGGCAAAGATGGTAGTGTACAACGGCTTTTTAGGTGCATAGAGCTCTGCAACATTTCCCTGCCAAAACAAAGTGCTCCTGAGTGGACAAATGTTTTCTTTGCTCAAAAGACAGCTATGGAAAATATAGACAGGAATTATATTTAAGGAAATATTTGCTTTTGTGAGGGCAGAAACATGAAAATAGTTGACCAGAGGCATTAGATTGCTCATGGTAACTAATCATAGGAGTGCATCTCAGTATCGAGCAATGAATGTACTAAACACTGTATCAACAGGGAGTGATTGTAGAGAGCTCTGCCGCATGCTTGGTACGTGCTGTGTTTCTCACCACCTTAAGCATGTGCCATCCTCCACAGGAGATGATTATTCCATTGCATAGCATGATAAACTCAGGCACAGTGAAATGTCCAAACTGAGTGTGCAATAAAATTGGGAAGAATACAAGAACCGCCTTGTTCTTCATCCCCTGCACCTCTAAGTATAAAGCAAAGAGTACATTATTGTTTTGTCTGGTAGCTTAGCACTAAGAGGGCTTTCTGCTCACCTCGTTTCAAACTAGTTAAGCTGAGCACGACATAGAAACCTGATTTCCTCTGCACACAGGTACGGAATATCAGTAGGATTAATCAGTCCTGACTTTGTTAGAGGTGCTGAAGCTACAGGAAGTCCTGTTGCTCTGTGTGTTGGAGTCTCTTGGATTCAATAAGGCTCTAAGCAGGTGGTGATAATCCCCAGGTGCTTTGGTAGGAGCAGCACTTTGACCCAAGTACTCCTGGCTGAAAACTCCTCTTCCTTGTGGCTCAGCCCACCATGCTGTGGTGTCCTATTGTTGGGAGAATGTTAGGGCTCATCCTGAAATGTGTGTAGGATCTTCTGCTCTTTCAGAGTTTTGCTGCAGGTGCTTCTCAGACTGAGGTCAAAAAGATTTTTTTACTTCTGAGTTCAAGTTAGCCAAAGTAGTTTCCTTTTATGGGAAAACTATGTATGGCAGCTGGGGAAATGGAGTTTCACACAGTGCTCTAAACAAAGGGAATAATTAGATTCTTCGGTCTTTTAATCACCACCTTTTCTAAAGCTGATACCTCTGGTTTAGAGAGCAATGCTTGAAGCAAGTATATGTAGAAAGTGTCTACTCAAAGCAGTAATTCAAGTGGTTTTGCTTAACCAAGAACCTTTTTGTGAGAGATGACGTACTTACGTAAGTGTATCTTTATTTATACAAAGTTCAATAAAATAAGCTATTTCAATCTATTGATATTTTCATCCTCCTCCTTTCTAGGACATAAACTTGACTTCATTTGACTTTCTTAGACATTTTTTGCCCCTATAAGGAAGTTCAGCAGTATGCTTTGCTTTGTTTTAGTTCTCTGCTGGGTCTCTGGGTGAAGTTTGATGTCCTTTAGATGCTGCTCAAGAATTCAACACACCAGTTTGTTTATTTGTAGGAAAACAGTTGTTGCTGGACATCTGCTGCTTGTGGTATTTCATGCTGGAGTTAATACTGTTGCACTGCTCAGCCTGAATTAGTAATAAATATAGTTTGACCTGTGTGACTTTGAGAGATGAGACCCATCCAGGACCTTACTGAGAGTGGTATGAAACTTTATATGAAGATCTGCATTGAATTTTTAAGTCCTATGATGATGGATATTGTGCAGCCAGCATGAGACCACTGCACTTGAGGGCTGTTAACTTTCTCACAGTTATTTTCTATTTAGTCATTTGCCTCTCACAAAACTCAACTTGAATGATTCGTTAGTTTAAGGATTCAGCCAGCCCTCGTTGGTTCCATTTAGACTGCATAGATTAAAGGGTTACAAAGTAAATCCTGTCCAGTTGGTCTTGAACAGACAGACTGCAGTGAATTGAACTCTCCAGGATTATTAGTTTGAGGGAGGGAGACTTTCCAGAGCTTTTCTAATGAACCAAAAGCTCTTTTAGGTGCCTGCTAGTAAGGCTGGAGCCCCTCATGCTTTTCCATCTCCTCCCTCTGTCTTCCAGCTCATTGCAATACAGGTAAAGCAAACAAAAAAGCCATGATTCAGACACAAAAGTTTTAGAGGGATGTATTTTCCAGCTGAAGACAGTACTTTATATCCTTTGAAATAATGATACTCAGATAGTTTTCCATCTGGTATTTTTCTGTCTGAAAGCTTGTCAGTTGTACCAGTAGTTAATGATTTCTGAAAGGCCAGTTACCATCTACAGGAGTTTGGGGAGTGGTTTGGGGTTTTTTTTTGTCCCAAGTGGCTTTTTTCCAACCACCAAAATGGACAGGGCTTCTTTCTTTTTTAGTCCATTTAAGTATGAGACCAATATATTCCATAACAGATTGAAAAATGACAGTTCTGGCACGTGTGGAATGAGCATATTATATTTATTCATAAAACTATGTAACAGGAGATGTTAGACCTGGTTAGGTATTGGCTTGCATTCAACCTACCTGAGTTTCTACTGGAGTTTCCCTTGAAGCCTGATGCTTTTTGATTCCTCCTCTCTGTGTGGTTGAGCTGCCTTAGCCTTTTCCAACAGGTTCATCTAAAGGCAGAAGGTTGAGTGTATCTGCGTGTCAGAGAGCAGCAACTCCTGTACTGATCTCTGCAGAGCCTTTGGAATAAAGGCATTCTGCTGATGTGAAATGTTTTCTTGGGTTTATTACTGCAGTGATAACATCTTGCATTGCTTTTTCGGTGGCAGTATTGTACCCAAGAGGGCAAAGGATTCATGCATTAGGAGTGCTACAAATTAACACTACTCTTCCTTTTTAAAGTAAGAAAGTAGCATTCCTTTTTCTTAAACAGATGAATATGAGGCAGAATTAAAATTTCATTTGAAGGACAGTCAGAAAAGCTATTACAGTAAGGTTTGAAGGACTCAGCCCAAATGATAACCTGTCCTTACATCTGTTCATTCCACAGGATGGAAAACCTCTTTTTAAATTAATGAAGGTACTTAAATTAATATTCATTCATATGCAGCTTTAAATATCAAGAGCTTCCTGTTAATTCCAGTGGTATTTGGTATCCAGTAGCATTTGCTCGTTACATGGAGGCAGCAGGCTTGCCTTTCAAAGACCCTTTCCATCTTGAAGAGTAGGAATCTGCTGTATGATAGCAAGGGAAGGAAAAGACTTTTTCTCCTTACCAGGAGAAAACATAAAATCCTTCTGCAGTTCGCATACATTACAAAGTACGAGTCAATTTGAGATTAATGGAAAGTATGTTTTGAATGTAGCTGAGTGTTCAATCTAAATGGTGAGAGTTTAATAATTTTGAGGGTGGTGGCCAAACATGTTATAACATCACTTAGTGTGCACACAAAGTAAAATGGACTAAGTAATTTGACTCGTGAACTCTGCTTACAATGGAAATGCTATTACAACTTCATATTCTTAACATTCTGTTTAATGGTTAAATAATATGAGTAACATTTGATTAGTATAATGCTGCACTGATTTTAAACCACAGGTTAATTCAAATCGTAATGATTCAGTTTTCTTTTTGGGGAAACTTAGCAGAAAGACTTTCTTCTTTGAGGAAAAATACAAATAAGTGGACATTTTCAGGGCATCTCCATGGCACTGTTTCTGGAAACAAAGCGTAGGAAGTGGCATATGGTATTACATCTGCAAACTGTTTGACAGTGACCAGTCCCATGTACTTCAGAGGTCAATTTACAGAACCCAGAAGAAAGCAGTTAATCTGCCCAAGGAAGTTGCTCTTCTTAAAGCCAATAGCTTGGAGGTTAACGTAAACTCTGAAGTATTAGACGTGTAGCTCCTCTGCTGTTTGCACATACTGAACTCTTGTTTCTGGACACTTTTCTGAACAACTATCCAGAGATCAGTCCAATTTTTCCTTGAACCTTAATCAGATTTTGGCTTCACTATCATAATTTAATGTTTTGCAATTATGTGAGCTTTACTGAGGACCTGGTTAACTTTGAATAACTCATTGAGCTTGATATATGAGAGACAACAGAGGATTCTGATATTCATTCTGCTGGTTATTTGTGAAAGCACATTCTTCTGTCAATCACATTCTTATTTCAGGTAAGTAGTTCCAGCCTTCCACGTCATTTTGTGAGAAACTCTTCTCCTCCCATGCTATCATTGTCATCAACTTCTGAATTCTTTTCAGTTCTTTGGTGTCTTTTACTGAAGGGAATACTTTGTCACACAGTATTCTAGATGAGAGTGAACCACTGATTTATAAAAGTCTTTGCTACAACTTTATGGAAAAGGAGCACTTAGCAATTGCAAGGTAGAGAGTTTTCTTATCCATAGCTCTTTCCTTAAGCATCACTGCTATAAAAAGAAAAAATTTAGATGTTCTGTGGTTAAATACAAAGATCTCAGTGAAGCAGAGTCCAGTCAGAACTCAAACTGCAGGACTGAGGTTGCTTTAAGGAGATAGGTGATTTGTGACCTATCAAAGTTTCAGTGTCTGGACAACATTTTAGCAGTGAACAAAACCAGCGTTATAAATGGTGTGGTTAGGAAGACAGGCATGGTTTTCACTATAATATGAAACCAGCACATGAAAAACAGCCTGAAAATTCAAACGAATATCCATTCTTATTGTGCATGTGTGTCTTGTTGTTTCATGTCCATTATATTTGTATAATTGACTTTTGTAGTAACTCCATAATACAAGCAAATTGTCACCAATAAAGAGATGGAATGAAATTCCTTTTGAATAATGTAATTAAGAAAATGAGCACATGGTAGGAAGGAGCTAATACATTGCTCTCTCTCACAGAGCAGGAACTCATCATCCATGCCAACCTCTGTTGGCAAAGCAAGAGGATGCTTTTTCTTTCTTAAGCAAGAGATTGTTCTGCTTGGTTTTTCTTTTAATTTTGTTTTAAAAATCCTTATATAGATGACATGTTCATAATTACTGTTATTGCAATGAAATTAGTGCAAGTTTTGGCCTCTTTGGGAACACTGTTGAATCCCATAGTTATACAAGCAAGAGTGCATTTTCCTCTTAATTGGGAAATAAGTGCTTCTAAGAAATAAAATAATTTGAGCATTTATTCAGTCTGTTTCATTCCCCTAGCCCAAGCCAACTGAAATGTAGAAGCCTGAGACACAGTAGCTGATGTGCCATATTTATTAAGAAACTCTGCCATTTTAAAAGTCATGCTCATAAAATAACAATTAAAAAAGCAAGATGAAAGGATTGAGCATCTGCTTGTGTCAAACTGACCTGTCTACATTATCATGTAACATCTCTGGAGTTTGCGATTTCCCAGATTCCTTACACAACCTATATCGCAGCTTAATTATCTTCACCTTTAGAAAGTTGTGTTTGTTTCTTAAAAAGAAAAAAATAAAGCTTTTTTTTTGCAATACATTTCTTGTCCTGGTTAACAACAACATGAACAGATGATTTTCGTTATGTTTTTGCAGTAACTTTTCATATGTTGAAGACTATATTATCATGTCATTGCTATCTTCTCTTTCCTAAACCAAGCAGCTGTAATACTTCTTACAGGATGTGTTTTCTATCTCTGTAATCATCCTTATTCTCCTGTTAGAGCAGCAGACAGCAAATGCTAGGTCAAATAACAGCATTACTGTATGTGTCAAGCAGACCATATTCCTGTGTACATACCAGTACCAGAATTCCTGTTGATTTATTAATATTTTCATAGAATCATAGAACGGTAGGGGTTGGAAGGGACCTTTAGAGATCATCTAGTCCAACCCCCCTGCAGAAGCAGGTCCACCTAGATAAGGTTGCATAGAAACATGTCCAGGAGGGTCTTGAAGACCTCCAAGGAAGGAGACTCCACAAATCCTCTGGGCAGCCTGTGCCAAGGCTCTCTCACCCTCACAGCGAAATAGTTTTTTCTTATGCTAAAAAGGAAATGTTCATGTTCCAGCTTCATCTCATTAATCCTTGTCTTGTTACTAGACATCATAGAAAAAGGAGATGTCCCAGCCTCCTGACACCCACCCTTTAGATATTTGTAAATGTTAATGAGATCCCCCCTCAGTCTCCTTCAGACTAAACAGCCTCAGTTCCCGCAGCCTTTCCTCATAAGGAAAATGCTCCAGTCCCCTGATCATCTTGATGGTCCTGCACTGGACTCTCTCCAGCAGTTCCCTGTCCCTCTTGATCTGAGGAGCCCAGAACTGGACACAGGACTCCAGATGAGGCCTCACCAGGGCAGAGTAGAGGGAAGGGCGAACCTCCCTTGACCTGCTGGCTACACTCTTCTTGAGGGATCCCAGGATGCCATTGGCTTTCTTGGCCATGAGGGCACATTGCTGGCTCAATTGCAGGCTCACTTTGCTTAATTTCATCTCCTTTTGTGTAATGAAGCATACGTCAACTATGTCATGTTGCTGTGCTTTAAGAAAAAAGTGGAGATGTTTGGAGTGGTCATATAAAGGGGGAATGACTATTTTCCTAATTTAAATGCCATTTTAACATTACAGTTTTGCTGTAGTTCTCATAAGTAACATTGTTAAATATTGACCTTTTCGTATTTAAATTATAGCTGCTTGTAACCACTGAGATAAATTAAAGAAACTGCTCATAAATTTGCAAGTAGTTGATTTATCTTGTCTTCAGTAAAGTGTCTGTAAGTTAAATACAAGGCCTAACTGTTGTCATTCAAAGTAAATCAGATGAGGCTGGAAGCAGAGTGGGAACAATGAAGTAATGAAGTACTGAAATAGAGAAAAGTTAGTAAAAATTGTAGCAACTGTGTTGTTTATCATCTATGCTGTGTTTTATTAGTTCTGAGTTTATTAATATTAATAATGATAAATTATTTTCTCACAGGGTCGTGTAGTATTGTGGGTTTGTTTATTTGTAATGAGGTGAAGTGATTGTTTCAGCAATGATTTCTGAATTGCTTTCAGACATTTTTAATGCTTGGCCTAAAATTCTGGACCTTGATTTTGTTGACCATCTGAACATATTTCTGATGTCATTCAGTATTTCTCGTGTTCTTGAGACATGTAAAATTGGAATACGTAAATCCAGAAGGCACCACAGCCTGAGCTGATTGACTTCATTGAATTGGAGAGAATGATGAAAACTTAAGACTTTTTAGTCTGAAGAAAGATCAACTGTAAAAGTGCCTATCAGTACCGCTACTAAAGGTGTGAGGAAATGCCATTTCCATCCCTCTGACAGCTTTCATCTTTCTATTTCTGCCCATCTTCTGATATCTAGCACACTCTAGTCGACAGCTTAATTTAAGCCATCATTATAATTTTACAGAAAACTGCAAACTGTTGGTTGTTCTGTCATATGCTACTGTCCAAGAGGAAGATGTAGAAGACCTTACAGTTTGCTTCTGTTGAACATCAGTTTTTTTTTTTAGTTGCAGTTACTGTCACGTAGGCAAATGGTTTATTCGCTTATCCAGTCTTGGGAATTATTTAGTTGAGCTCAGCTGATGTTCAAAGGATACAAACTTCAGAAAGGAATGGTTAATTGCATACCATCAGCCGTGTGTTCAGAGTAACTGAAAGAATTTAGATAAGTTATTTTTGTAACATGCCTAAGAAATATGAATGTCAGTTATAATGCTGATCTTTTTATGGTTTTGTAGCTGAAGATGCTGGAAATAACTCTTGAGTGTCACCATTTTTGTGATGAGAGTAGTTAACTCTAGGTGATGTAGAAGAAAATTTGCACTGTTTGTGCAGAAAACAGAACTAGAGCTGCTATTTTCTTTCTGTGTGACGCCAACAAAGAAAAGAATTCCATGTAATGGCCATAACAAGCTGAAATATAGAAAAGTTTCATGAATAGCTGTTGCACACTCTTCTAGTAAATTGTGTATGTGTCTTTACTTTTTTAGAAAAGTGATAATAGACGTTGGGGAGTCAGTACAGACTTCAATTTAAGGAATACAATAGTCAACATCTTTCCTCATTCCTTGAATATGGAAGTTGAAGAGCAAGTCCCACTTAGCTTTATTTCCCCATCTGCCTGTCATTATTCCTGCCCAAAGGGTGTCAGTGTGGAAGAGCTGAAAAGTGCTGCTCTTGTAGAACAAGCATCAACTTAGGTGTTGATAAGCCTTGAGGAGATGCTTTGTTTCCCCACCTAAACAATTTTTGGCTCTAAGCATAAGGTATTATGGTTCCTAATAAGAATGATATAGAAATTAATAGAGGATAGGAAGTGCTGCATCCCCAAAGATTTTCTAGCTGAAACTCAAGGCAAGCAACATCATTTAGGATAAGGAATGTGAAGGATCTGTCAAGCTATTCTATTGGACAGACACACTTCAGTCTTGCTGTCCTGGACAGCAAGAGTGCCTCCATGGTGTTAACCTTTGCAAGGAAGCCAACCAAACCTAACCATGGAGAGTCTGAAGGGGAGAGTTTGAAAGAAGCCTGTGATGTGGCTTTGCAGTTTATTCTGAGAAGTGTCTGCCCATATGTGGGAGGTAGAAAAGAGCAGAACAAGGGCAATGCAGAAAACTGTTAGTTTGGAAAGTACAACAGATAATGAGATGATGGAGTGGATGGGTTGAGGGTGAGTGACACATGCTTGTGCAGATGAGACAGAAGTCTGTCATGGAAGAGAAGCTAAGGAGTTTTGTGTGCTGTGTGGTGATTATGACCATTTTGCTTCATTAATAGTTAGGGCAGTTGGAGAATCTATATTAGTTCTTCAGCCATCAGAGAGCCTAAGTTAAAACTGTTAAGCCTGACATGGAGACAAAACTGAGGATCCTAGCAGATAGTTTAGCAACAGAGATGGAACTCCCAATACCATGTTGTCTCCATCGACCTTACAACCTAAAGTGCTAACAAATTCAGTGCAAAGACACTTGAGCTGGCTGGTTGCATTCAATTTGAACATCACTGACTAATGAATGCCTTAGAATTAGCATTAATGCAACCTAATAAACTCTCTATATCTTAAACTAGAGTTATTAAGACTTACGTGGCTTTGGACTATGCTGTGCCGCACATATTGTCTTGAGCTGGAAACATTTGGGACTTCAGTACAATATTTCATGTTGTGATCCATGGATACTGTGCAAGTAATCGAGAAAATGTGATGAAGAAGAGGCAGTAGTTAGATATGACAGGGAATTGTAGAGGTTAACAAAGATTAAGAAAGACTAGGGCAAATGAGGTGAATGGATATGATAGCACATGAAATGCATTTTTGTCACAAGCTAGGCACAGAACAGAGAGTAACAAGATTGATTTGTGTGTGTTGCAGGATTTTAAATTAACAACCATTGTTTGTGGGTGGAAAAATATTTTGGGAATAAAAATATTTATTCCAACAGCTTCCACTGTGGGAAGCTGAATGAACATGTCTATTTAGTGTGTTGTGGTGATCTAACAGAACATATGTCAGAATTACAAGGAAGAGGACAGCAGATAACACTTCTTATTATTAGCATTAGGCATTTTCTGTCACTGACCTTATTCTACTTCTGCTTCATCCCTATGTACACAAGTGATGAGAACTGAACAAAATAATGCCCACCTAAGCTTTGGAACATGTCCACTGCTATGTTTCCCCATTTTTCCTTATTGAATAAAACTTCCATGCTTCTGATCATAAATCGAGTGGTGGAGGTTAGGAAGATGCTTCCTTCTGTATGCAGTTATCGCCAAATTCATTATGTATGTTTGTTATGTATGCTTCTATTACAAGTATTTTCATATCTCATTCAACATAAAATCAAAATGCCTTTCATTTGGTGGTCAGTTCTGTGTATGTTTCAGCTCCCAAACTGTACAAGCATGAGTACCAAGGAGCAAATGAAACAAGGAAACATTAAAAATGGATGCTATGCTACCTTAAGCAAGAGCAGGAAACCCATGAGCTTTGCATTCAGTGCTGCAAACTCTTTTGTCAATGAAAGGTGTGTTTATGTCAGTGCAAATATTGAAGAGCCTAACAGTTCTAGACAGAGAAACTAGGAACAATATCAGAAGTCAATTAAAGTAACTTAGTAATGAAAATACAATGTTTTTTAGAGGATTTTTGTAGGTAATTAGAAAAAGTAACTGCAGAGAATGTCCATAACAATAATTGATGGTATGAAATAAGCTCATCCCCACAAAATATGTGTTAGTCTGTGTTAGGAGAGGACTGTGATAACATAGTACTATGCAAATAAAAGATCTTATCTGGCCCATAGGAAGATAAGAGATTACCTGTAAGTAGTGTTAATGCTCTATTTGTTCACATGTTCTGGACACAACTTGGAGAGCCACTGAATTAATTTTAAGGACAGATTTGGTTTATTTTTTTTTATTTAAAGGTTTTAGTAGGAAATTTTGCTTCAAAACTGAGAGTATGGGTTCTTTCCATTAAAAGTTAGCTATAGAAATATGAACTGGCTCATGAAGCCTTCAGGTTCATTTTGTAGCATCCTATGTTACACAGACTGGAACTTTGGCAAAGAGGCACTTTCAAATGTGTCAACCCTTTTGTTTATGCAGTGCTTAATTTGAGATATGGATTACCTGAAACTCCCATGGACTACAGGGTTCCAGCAGGGACAAAACTGCCCCTGATGACTTCACGTGGAAAAATAAGATTAGGTAAAAATAACATGAAGTTCCTTCCTGACATTTGTTTGCAGGCTTCACTTGCTAACTGCCACTGAAGCTTGCATTGCATAGGACAGAGCAGAATCTTTCAGAAAGAAAGGTACTAAAGGATGCAGAAATCAGCTTCGTTTTTCCCCAACTGTATTAAAAAATGGTTCCTTAAGGAGATATGAAACATGGAGTTGCTTAATGAGCTTAGTCTGTAAAGATTTCTTCCTGCTTTTCGGCATAAAGTAACTCCCTTTATACATGCATTTTTCCTTGAAGAGTGGTATTTATAGGCATGTCCAGTTTCCACTTTTATAGAAATATAGTTCATCTTGCCATGATGCTTGGCCATCTAGTTTTAATTGCTTATCCCTAGAAAGCAAAACATGTTAGTTGCTTTTCTATATAGGCGTCCTTTTTTCTTCATGTTACACAAGTTTGCATTGCACTTCTCTCTCCTGACCCTAAGAGCAGTTTGCCATCCTTTCTCTTTGGCCTTGATGTCTTCCATAGCCCATGAAAGTTTACCTTTCACATGCCTTATGTTGTTTTTTGTGTCAACTCTCTTGGATATTCAGTATTTATTTTTAAGCTTGATCCATGAATTATTGGTGTTTGATTAAATTTTTGCTTCTACCTTTTCCCCAACCTGTCTCAGTTCTTAACGCTTCATTAAGGTTTTGCTTCATGTTTGGGGGATGGATTTATGTGGAATAAATACTGACGATATTTTGACAAGTTGGCATATTATATTTCTTGTGTAAACACAGTTATAATAGTCTGTGACCTGTTTTAAACCAGTGTTCAGAGCTCAAGGGCTGTAAATTAAAGTGAGTCATGGTGGTCTATTGCATATAAACATAAAGGGAGTTTGATTGATTTCCAAGATCAGTTAGCATTACTTGATTGGAAAGGGTTGACATGTGAGAAAGATGATGATAACAAAAGTAAGCAGGTCGTTTCTGAGTGTGATGGCAATCACAAGCTCTCATCACATGTAGAGTAAAATCTTCAATGGGATATTTTTAAACCTTACCTTAATCATGCAATAATGTAAACATTTGCTGGAGTTCTGCCTCAGCAGAGCAAGAAGCAATATTTGCTAGAGAAAAAGGAGCAAGGGGCAGCGTGAAATCAGCTATTCACTGGCAAAGCACAGCCAAGATGGCTCTCTGATGTGCCTCCCAGCCTACCAAGTCCACTCTTGTTTTGCCTTTCAGATGAATGATCTCCAAGGCAGCCAGGATTCTGTGATCTCTCAGCAGGGGATGTGTGGCATTATGTGTGTGAGGTTTTATGCTTGCTTTGGAAAAGGTTGGCTTCACATGCCTTCTTTCTCATTTTGGCTAATTCCCTAGAATAGAAATGTGTCCAGTAAATATTTAATTCCAGAGACTCTGCCAAAAGATTCCATGGTCCATGATTGCTTTGAGGTTTGTTAGTGTGAAACAACTTTTGTTATTTCTTAGAACTGACCTTACAGAAGAAGAAAAAAATGGATCTGAGCAATAATAAAAGACAAGAGGTGAACTTCCAGACAATAATTCGTAACTGCACAAAATACACACGCACTACCTGTACCCCCTTATTTCCTAGGAATGGCACCAAGCTTGTGACAGAGCTGTGACCAATACCTCATCTGGCTCAGCAGTTCTGCCTCTTGGTCTAGTGCTTTGCTCTGAAGTGTTACAAACTTTGACTTTCTTCATTGCACTGTGTCATTCAACTTCCCACCTAATTGCAACACTTCTGATTATTTTGCCTGCCTGAACATATTTACAGAGATAAAAATAGAGCAAGGGAAGAACAGTAGCTGCCAAGGTTGCGTTTAAGTTAAAGACCACCTAGGAATGGATTAAAGGTGAGTAACAGTTTTGCCTCAGGACACTACAGCAGGGGAGACGGAGAAGGGGAGAAAAGGTGAAGGGAGCATTGCTAAGAGATGTGGAGAAGTAATGGTGCAATTGCAACATGTAAATGTATGCAAGTTTTAAGTGTGCTCAAATGAGAGTTGAAAATGAGTAAAGAAATTGCAAAACAGGCAAACAGTGGCACATTAAATTGCAAAGAGTTTTAATGAATGTATCTTTTTGGAGAGGATGTCGTAGGTCTGAAAAATAGCAAACACAGAGGAATATTTGAAATAGCAAATTCATCTAAGGATGCTCTCCTGGATGATTTCAGTTGTGATGTCAATTGACAAATAGAAACCTTGGGACTAAAACTTGTTTTACAGTTGTGCACTCTTTCTTCTTAGAGGTGGAGTCATACTAGTTGATAGCTGTTATGTTAGATTTCATTTCAGATTTGCACTTAGACTTCATCAGTTGGAAATGACAGAAAAGGAGAAAGACCACGATGCATGAGTCAGTCCAGGAATGACTAAGCTGCTGTAATGATGCAGCTGTGAAACACAAGTACAACTCTGGAATGCATTCAGTGAAGTGCTCCCAATACCAGGGGGGATTAGTAACTCTGTCATACAGTGAGTGAGACTTTGCAGCATTGGGAATACTTCATACATGTCTGGTTAGCCAGGCTTGGAAATTAATTACCTGAAACCAGATATCTAATCTAGGGTTAGCAAATGAATGGAGAATCTCTATCACATAAGGAAATGAAAAGAAAGTAGCTATTCCTTATTTAGAAAAACACAAGCTGTGAATATTTTAAAGTGTAATTCTTTACCGTGTTTCGTATATCAATGAGAGAACTGTGAAAGGGAGAAGAATTGAGTTAAACCAGAGGACAGCATTCAAACCCAAAAACTGAGTAAATTTGAGATGAAGATTATTGTTTCTCCTTATTTTAGGATAGTTTATGCTGGTCCTTCTTTGAGTGTCTGCCCTTCAGCTACAGCTCCTTATTCCCTTTAGTCACAAACAGAAATTTATACCACAGTTGTTGGTCAATGATGGCCAGCTGTCCAGCAGCTAGAATCCAACAAATATTAGAGGAGATTAGATTTGTATAGAGCATACATTACAATACATTTCCAGCTGCTTCTTATGTGTAATTCACCACACAAGCAAATTCATCATCTGTCAGAGTCATGACAGTGTACTGTTTGCACACACACTCAGCACATTTAGGACTACTGCAGCTTTGGAACAATCTTTTCAATTAGTATATGCATCTAAATCTAAGTCAAATTTGGATTATTTTACTGTAGAGGCTTTGTTCTTGATTGCCTGTCAGTATAAGCATTACTACAGCTACAACAGATACTCAACAGGGGCCATTTCTGCGCTAGTTTGATGCATAGTATTTGTGATCAGTGAGAGATCTGCGTAGTAAAGATGAAAAAAGATAATCAGATTCAAGAGTCACCTACATAAATCTGTGAAAGATTGCATGCCACACCATAGTCCCAGTTTCTAACCATCTATTTTACATTCTGGCAGTGCTTGAGTAGCAGGATGGCTGTCACACTAGCTTATCAGACCACTTTTAAAGAGAACACATGCTCTGTGGAAACAGTAGTATTGCACTCGCTGTTGGCAACAATTCTCTTTCCTCCTACTCCTTTCCTTCAGTTATTTTCATTCTGATTTGATGTGTTGATGTTCTTTAAAAAAATTGAAACCCCAAAACAACAAAAAACCCCGAAAACTCTTAGTCAGTTTGAGTCTAGTATGTACTGTCAGAGCAACAGCTCTTTTTTTTCCCCCCAACTTTGTCTTTTTAGTGCTGTTTTAGGTCATGTTCTGTTATTTTACACCTGTCCAACCTTGTGAAAAGCTTCACTGGGGTTGTACAAGGACAAGTGTGAGTGGAACTCAGTGTTCAAAACCTTGTATGGCTATTGACAATGTGTGAGAAGGGAAGAGCCCTCTGCTTCCCAGACCCCAAATTAAGCCTGCAGGGCTGACAGCAAAGCAATTCTTTAAATGGTACATGGAGCTAATTTGTTATGAAATCTGAGAAGCAATAAATTTGGAAAAACCCCCATTCCAAGTTTAGGGTAGTCTAGAGGGAAATTACACTGTGAGCTCCACATTGTGCTGCTTCTAACTTGCTGTTTTCTAGACTTGGGCAATGATAAGATTATGTTTGTTTCATCTCCTCACATTTTCCCTTCTCTGATCTGAAGGAATGCAGATTTCCCTACAACTAAGTCAATTATTGTGGGGTTTTCCCCAGGTTCTCCGACACGGTGTTCGTTCACAAGCCAGAACTGCTAGTCAATGTGAAATTGCTGTGATTTTTGAAGAAAACAAGGCTCAGCTGGTCAGATCCTGACATCTCTTGTTCCTGCTGCTCAGGGTTTCCTTCTCAGGGCCAGCTGTTAACCAACAGCGGAGGAGCTCTCTGGCCTCGGCAGACAGAGCTAGGCTACATCTGGAGGCAAACGTGAGCCTGTCCAGGTCAGCCAGCATACACGTGGATGCATTAATAAGGTGCTGAACTCTGTTTAGAAGGGTCACTACTATTGTTAGGGCACCCACGTGGCTTTCTGCCTGTCTGCATCGTCTGTGGCTCTCACTTGTTCTGCTGGTGAACAGCAAATTTGAGACTGGTGGTAAGGTTGAGTTCAGGGCAGTACAGGTTTTGAGTGACTCTGAACATTAAGTACTTGAGATTTTAAGGCATCTTCCATGCCAAGCTTTTTCTGTACAGACACCAGCCAGGAAGCCCTGGTCAAATGCAGGATTTCTGTGCTCTGCTATCCATCAAGGCACATGATTTTATTCAGCTCTATCATTGTTTCTGAATTCATGACCAGAAAGAGAGGTCCTGCAAGATAGTGTAGGCTATGGGAAATTACAGCACTGCTGAGATAACATAGTTGGTACCAGTACGTCCTGCTCTCATGCTTTCTGAATTACTTTTGTTAAAATAAACAAACAAAACAAGAAAACTCTGCTGGCCTGGAAACCCTTAGGCATGCTTTCCTATTTTGTGGTGGAAAGACTTAAAGAAAAAGGCATTGTCTACTTGATAGTTTCACTGTTTCTTTCTTACAAATTGCTTTAAAAGAGAATATAAAACAAAACAGGTTTTATTCATTGTCATAGGAAAATATGTCTCTAGGGAAGACAAGGCTGGTCTGGAAGGAAGAAACAATACTTCAGGTTGCTGTTTGTAGGCAGCTTTCTTGGCTGCATATTTTGACTCAGCAGGTTGGTTGGGCTTTGGGGTTGGTAGAGTGGATTCAATAGCTTGAGGTCTTAGAGACAGGTGATAGGAAACAACTGTTCTTTAAGCTGCTGCAAGTGCATTGATTTGTTTTTGTAGAAACTAAGGGTTTGCTCTGACCAAACTCCCACTGAAGGTGCTAAGATTGCCCCAGGGAAAGAACCCCACGGTTAAATCATGAGGAGTAATTGCGCTGGGGATACTGGACCTTCCTCCAGCCTTTCCCGTGAGACATGCTGGTTTTTGTTAAGCTGCTCTCCCTAGGACCAGGACTGCAGCTGGAGTGTATATGCATGTATAGGCATGGCTGAATTACAGACTTATCCCTTAAGATTGTTTGCACTCAGTCCTTTACTGTCCCTGTTACCTTAACTGAAAGATTGCAAGATGCCTGGATATTGAGCTGGCAGGAATGGGAAGCATCCTTGAGTGTGTTCCTTTTGAAGTTAGGCTTTTGTGATTAGCATCTGCATTTATGCAAGATCCTTTTATATTCAGACTTGTATTTCGCCTGGTTTGACCTGAAGAAAAGGTGGTCCTTTTAAATGGACACTTTGAAGGCATGAGTCAGTCAGCTCAGCCATTTGTTCCACAGGCTTTTTTCCCCTCTCTCTGTGTTCCCATCTGTTTGATGGAGAATTGGAAAGAAAGCCTGAAAAGTAAGTTTTTATGTTTGTGCTTGTTGGGAACACTGTAATAAATTAAAAGCTTGGGAATGCCTTGTTCATATGCAATCTGTACCAGAACATCATCATCGTAAGCAAGGAATCAATCTTTCATCTAAGTACACGGGGGCCACAAGGCTCAATCCCTTTTTTGGTGTTATTTTTTCTTCCCTCCCTCTTCCTTCTAACTGATAGTTTTCTGTAGCTGAGCATGTGGATGTGCCAGTAGTGCTTAGGCTGGGCACAATACTGACAACGCAGGAACTTTTGCTCTAGTTAGTTTTCAAAAGTGGAAGGACTAGCAGTATTGACACAGCACAGTGTGGCACGTGCCTTATTCCCCTTTGTCTCTAGTCCTGTAAAGTTATGAGCTCACCTGGATGCCAGCTGTGGCTCCAGGTCAGGGAAGGGTTTCTTGAGGCTAAAACAAGGGTCAGGGCAAGTCAACCAGTGTCTGCAGCTGAGTTCAGAGAGTCCCCAAGTCTGTATGTGTCCTCTGGATGCAGAAACTCAGTTTTTGTTGATATACAAAGCTATATCTTAAAACTCTGCTGACCTAAACTCAGTATGTTGTGGCTTATGCATGTTGGAGATGTCACTTTAAAGGGGTTATGGGCTTGGTTTCTCTGAGTGCCAAACTTGATCAAGATTGGTAGCACAAACTGTAATAAAAGAGAGGACAGGGATATAAAGAATTCTTTGTGATGAGCCATGCTGTTGTAAGGACAATCCTCACTGGAGTGTATCAGAAGTATTTGTAAGAACCCTACTTGCAGCCATGGGCTCTCCGCAGTTATTCACCCCATAGCCCTTGTCATACCTGCGGGCATTCAGATGGCCGTGTTGGAAGCTGCATCCCATCTTTTATTTTTTTAATTTCTATTTATTGTTTTAATTCATTCCAAGGTAAAGTATCAAAACAGAATTTAGGACCTCAAAATCTCTGTGACTGCAGGAGTTGGCACTTAATGGCAGCTTTGCCTCTAGTCGTGGCATCGAGTTACTTTTGAAGCCTTTGAAGTCAATAGGGCTGGAGGGAGAAAGTGTTGTGTTGTTCTTTAAAAAGAAACATGCTTCAGTTATATTTGCAGCTGGGGCTTTAATGACTGAAAATTAAAGCATGTTTTATTTGGCCTTTGTTTTTAGTGCACTTTTCTCCCCTTAGGGGGACTCGAAGCCAAAGCACAGCTTGACATGTAGCGGGCTGCAGCATGCTAGCACAGCCATCATCAGCCTCATCTTTGGTTTCTGTGAGCAGCTCAGGGCTCATAATTTGTGTCCCTCATCACACAAGTCTCCTGACCCACTCCAGTTCACTCTCCTGGCATTTCTTTGCATGCACTGGATCTCTGCTCACACAGCAACAAATAGTTTGCGGCGGGCTTTGTGGCTTAGAGTGAACTGAAGTAAACTTTATGTGTTGGCCCTGGAGACCTTCATTTCTAATCAGCTCCTATTAAATTACTATGAATCTGATAAAGGGAAAGAAGCTCAGCTTAAAAAGGTGCAGATAGGCACTTAATGTGATTTAATATATGTCTAAACAGTTTAGCTGCTTATCTGCACATCTGGCCTAAATACTTGTGCAAATCTGACCCATACTTTTTTTTTAACCACATTGGCATTGGAAGGAGAGAAGGGAGATTATGCAGTTAATAGGTTACAGCTTGTTTCCCTGTTGATCCTGGGAGTATCAGCCATCCTAGTGACTGTGCCCATGTACAAGAAAAGGTGCTTGGACAGCGATGGTGGCAGCTTAAACAAATTGTGCTACACTGCAGGCTTTTTCAGAAGGATTTAGTTCCTCTCACCTTGCTGTATTTCTGTAGGACCCACTGCTGACATTGATACTGGACCCCTGAGTAAATGTTTTGAATTAGCCTTTTGGCTTGTCCTAAGTGTTGTGCAAAACTTCTGTTGCACCAGTGACCCATTAGCAGGGGTTCAAGAGAATTCTGACACAAGAAAACAGCATCATCTTTGCAGCCATGCATTCAGTTAACTCTGTGTGGCAAACTCATCAGCAAACCCATCAAACTGGTGGCACAGACACCAATAAATATTGAGCAGCACCTTTTATTTGTCCTTGTTTTGTACTCTCCGCCTGATTATCAGGGTTGCTACATTTTTTGATTAGCAGGCCACATCAGCTGACTCAGTCAAATCACTCAAGCAACAGGAAGATAGGCTGTCAGTTATCTATCTATCTATGTTATAGAAAACAGTGTTTTGCCATGAATTTTTTTGTAAGTAGGAGGAGGACATAATTTTATCACTTGGATCTTCAGAGGTTTGTGCTTGTTTGGCAGATAAGTGGAAAAAAATCCCACCTTAGACTGTCTTTCTGGAGACCATTTGCAGCATTACTTGAAAAATTAAGAGAATTATAGTATGTTACCTGATGCTTTGAATTTCAGTGAATGTCACCGTGATTGTTCTGAGCTATAGTCCTTTGAATATTAAGGACAAACTGCTTCATGGTTCCATTGAGGCACATTGGAAAAGGGCCAATGAGGTTCCTACATGTCCTCGTCCTCCTTTCAGATGGAAAACTCTGTCTCATGCAGTACAGAAATAACTCTGGTTCTTTTTAAGAAGTTGTTCTTTAGATCACAATAGTTTTCTTTTTCATTATCTGAGATTTTTACAGCTGTCGAGTGTTTCTAACCCTTCATGAATTATGTAGCTGGAACCACTTCCCTGTCTCAGTGTTCATAGGGTAGAGTATATGGTTAAGGCAAATTCTTTAACGTTACTGACTTCAAGTGACAAAGCAAGAATATTTTGCTTAGATCTTCCTATATAGCTGTTCTTGCAGAGGTTGAGACAGAGAAAAAGCTGATAAATGCTTTTCTTGAAGTATTTGGTAATCTGTTGCTTGATAAATCTGTATGCAAATCCTGACTTTGCCTCTGTTTTCATATGTGATCTTGACAAATTTTTTGCTTGATCTGTATATATAAGACATGAGGGTAACGTTTCATTTTCAAGGGTGGTATAAGAATAGATCAGTAAGTACCTGAGGGTTCATAGAGACAGGAAAAGTCATCAAACAAATGTATGCTATTTTATCACCACACTTGTACACTGCTGTAAAAAAAGCAGATTAAAAAGAAAATATTTTTCTTTTTTTTTTCCTCCTACAATTTTGACAGACCATTCTCAGCCATCTATTTAATGTGACACCACCATCAGCCTACCCAGCTTCTTGTACTGGGTAACTGAGTGGGATGGTGCTCTTTGGGTGGCTGGGTTTAGTTTTGGTTCACTGGCTATTTACTTATCAGGGCACAGGTAGGAAAAACTCGCACTGTTCATTTTGTGTGAACATTTCTGTGCTTTCTGCATATGTTTGGTCTCTTTACTTTTTTTCTTTGACTGTCAATTTACCCTCTGAGTAAAAGCAGTTGGGAGTAGTAGATTTCTGGTCTATAAGGTATTTCATCTCTCCCTCCCCTTTCTTTCTGTGCCTGGGAAGACAGTGGCCTGCAGTGGATTCCCTGCAGTATCTGCGTTACTGCATACACATGCTTGTGACACTTTTAATAGTAGCTGTCAGATAACATTAATGGATTGTTGCTACAAATAACTCGAGCATGGCTATGGGTGAAGAAGTGAGTGAATGAGAAAGCACAGGCTTTCTCATCAGACAAGGCCACCATAAGTATTGCCTGCTCACTTCACTAGTGGAATTGCTGGCTCTATAAAGAGCCCTGTTCAAAGCCAGAAGCCATCCTTTCCATGAGTACTCAAAGGGCTTTAGTTTATTGGTTATTCAGAAAGAGAAAAGGAAACCTTCTGAGATATCCTTGAAGACCCTCTCTTCTTTAGTCCTAAGACTGACTTTTTTTGGTGATATGTCGTGAGAAAAACACACAATGTCTAGAGTCTTGCAAGCTACTCTGGCTGCAGCAGGGTCCCAAACCTGATGGTTGTGATGGTTTCTATCAGATGATTCAGTACGACCACTGTGCTAAGCCCCATGACTGCAGAGGGTATTGGTAAAAGATTGTATGGATCATGTTGAAAAGGCACTAATTGATTGACTTGGATGAATAGTCAGGTAGACTCTGAAGCCTGAAACCCCTGGCTGGCCTTCTGGCCCTCTTTCTAGGAAACTATAGCTAGTGGAGGTAGCCACCAGAACAACTGAGCAAGGGAAAGCAGTTACACTGAAATTCCTCCCACAAAATTATAGCCCTCATTTGTCAGTGTACCACCATGTAAGGATCTCTGTTCTGTGGCTCTCTTTACGCTTTGGAGAAAATCATTGACTTGGTGCTGTTTATAAAAGGCTTTTTATCTGATAGTGCGGGTGTTTCCAAACTCAGGAGTGCAAACTGTGCCTGGAATACTGTCCTCCTACTACTTGTGGAGATCCTGGAATTATCTCTTGCATTCAAACACGGAGTTAGAAAATCAGCCAGCAACAACATACGTACAGCTTAGGTTGCAATACACTGAATGCACTGCAGCTTGCAGACTCTGGAGATAATGCTGGCAGTAGAAGTTTGGCATTTGAGAGATGGCATGATGTGGCTGGAAAATTAGTGTGTTAGTTCTTCTTCCTTAATGCTTGTTGACATAGTTTTATTAGGTTATGATCGACTACAAGGAAATATAGATCATAAACAATGTATACCAGACCATTGCCTGGTTCCTGAAAAGCATTCAAGTGTCAGTTTGAGTGACTGTGTGATTCAGTGTGTTCTCTGCTGAGAGCTAAGAAAGTTTGAAGGAATTTTTAAAAAGACAAAAACTTTCAGAAGCAGATGCTTTTACCTTGTGAAGGTGTAAAATTATTTCTTGCAGATCCAACTGTACAAAGCAACATCACTACTTTTTTCATTTATACATGATTGTCGTGTTCTTAAAATTCTCTCCATGACAAGTCTTTTGTGCTTCCTTAAACTGGTGAAGGGTTTATTATGCTGAATTTGACAGTTTAATGATCAAGTAGGAAATCATATAACACTCCTTAGTGCAGTTTCTGATGATACAAAATTAACTCTATCCTTTCTACACCTAAAATCAGAAACTAAATCTAGAGTTTGGAGGTAGAAGAAAGATTGTAGCAGGTAAATACCAGAAACATTGCCTAATATAGTACTTCTCTCCTCGCTTACATGTTGCATTTAGGATAGCAAAAAAAACATTAATCTTCATACTGAAGAATCAACACCTAACTATTGAGATTTTGAAGGAATATTGTGCAGGTTATTCTAGCACAGGATGCTTTCAAGTATTTTTCTCTGAAATATCAGGCTTGATATTTTGCCTGTGTAGCAGAGGTAGCAAGACACGGTGGTTGCGTGCCAGTCTGAAAGACTGAGCCTGTTTGAAGTGGACTGCTGCTCTTAATTTATTCAGTTATTAGCTTCCTTGCTGGAAACACTATGATGGCTTGGTTTGAACAGAAATGTCTGTGATATGCAGTCTCTGATTGCATGTTGAGGGAAGCAGTGTGGACAGCAATACTGACATGCCTCTGCTAGTCATAAGGATAATATCAAAAAGCAATAAAGTAATAAGAAGAGTAAAAGCATTTGCTTTGGCCAGCACTAGTCTAGAGTTGTGCTTGTGATTTGGAAGGCAAAAGACCTCAGAGCCTGTTTTCAGACCTTGTGCTCTGTGTATGTGTTTTAATAACTTATGTTTTTCCTGTTTGAACAGAGCAAAGCCTGGAGAACAAGCTGTTCTTCTGGATGCCTGTAGTTCATTTATTCCCAGTAGATTCCAGTGGGAAATAAAATCAACAGCCTCTCCACTTCTGAACAGTGACTCTCACTGTGTTTGCTAATACTTCTCAGTGTCTGTCTTTATCAAAACTCAGGAAATAATTTCTTGCTCAGAACATGCAGGAGAACAAGAACTCGGATTTTCAGAGATTTATAAAAAAATACCTGAATTACATTTGATCTTCAATGCCCAAAGACTGTACTTTACCATAGGAGAAGCTCATTTGTTTAAATTGGTTTTAGAAACTGAACTTTTTATACAGATACAGAGTTTCAGCTCCTAAAACCACCATATCAATGCATCTTAATCAACTGGTGACAGCTATATACCTGAAAATCTTTGAGTGTGTGGGCACAAATGCCAAAAATTGATTTACCTCTGGGACCAAGAGAAAAAAAGAACTTTTTTAATCTCCCAGTTGAATTTGCATTTGACTTTCCTATCACTTTATACCAGTTAAATGGATGAGTGAATGATCTGGAGAATATTTCCAATATACATACTTTGAAAATGCACAAAACAATTTTGAATCGGGTGTTGTGGAGCAATTAAAAATGGGTTTCTGTAATAGACACAGTGAGAAAGGGAGGTAGTAGCCAAGTGACAGACAAGAAGGACTGATTTACCAAAATAAAGATGGAAAGGGACCTGTTCTATTGGCATCTGGTGAACAGAAGGTCATCTAGAAGTGCTAAAAGATTGGTTCAGTCTTTATCCTAGAGGTCTGGATTATAACTCCATTTTCTGTATGCCCTGCTAAGTAGAGAAGGGCTAGAATTATACTCAGATGGACAGAAAACAGTGTAGTTGGAACCTGCAGATCAGAGCAGGCTGTGGTGGAAGGAGAGTATATGAAAAAAAAAGATATTTTCAGAGCATAATAATTTATTTAAAACATAAATTTGTGATAGTTGTAAGGATTAGTGGGGATACTTTCAATGATTAAATTAATTTAATAAAGTACTTATGATGAAGTTAATATTTTATGAGCCTTACCACTAACTTCTTGACTAGAAGAGGTAGAAGAGAAAGAATTAATCAAATGTTTGTTGTTTCTCTGAAGACCTGTATAGTAACCATACTGTGGGGAAAATGATAACGTATACTGGCAAGACACTTAGTAGTTATGAGCAATGCAATGATGAAAGTTATTTTGCCCTGTTTTGAGAAGATATGATGTAGTAGTCTTGTAGACCTGACCAGTATCTGAAATAAGAACAGTAGGAGACAATATCTAGGTAACTATGTAGCCTTGTTGTCCTTGCTTTGGTTGTCCAGATGCAACAATAGCAGAATTTGGCCCTACTCAAAAGCTGGTGGAGCTTTAGGATGTAATTCATGAGTTGAAACAAGGCTGTTCTTGGCTCAACAGGGAGGTTCTGCAAATCAGAGCTGTTCTCCATGGGAGGAAGGCTGTACAGTCTCCCTTGAGTAAGGAATTGCTAGGATTCAACCTTGAAGTTGGAGTATTTTGCATCCTTCCTTGGAGGAGGAGAAAGAGCTTTTCTGTAAGTTCTTTAAACCGTTCCTTCTGAGTAAAGGAAGCTGTAATAGAGGAGCTCTGGCAATGCCTTGCATCCTTGAGGTGCCCTCAGACCAGCCTGACATCGTGACACAGCATGGTATAGAAACAGTATTAGTTCCTTTATGAGTGGTGATCTGTGCATGCTGAGTAGGGATCAAATGTGGTTGCCAAAAAATACTAGGCACCTTCCCATGGTATGTATTAAGGACAGAGGTAAAGGCAATAGTTTTGGACTACTGTGCACATGTCTAAAAAACTTTCTCGTGACGAGGGTAAGTTCCTACTTTGTCCATCTGCTTGCTGTGCTTCCTGACTTGTGTATTTTATCAAGTATTCAGAAATTGGGCATGGTGAAACTGGAAAGGGTTTAGAGAGACCAAAGGTATTTAATTGACTAATTGCTTGCTAGTGATGGATTATTGTATAAGCTATGTCCAGGAACACTGGAATGCAGAGATAGAAATCTTACGTATTTAGATGAGCAGAGAGGTAGACTACCTGTCTCTTTAATCATAAGCATGAAGAAAAGTGTGTTGTCTGATACAGCTGTTACAGATAGTAGCTAGAAAGGGGCTTGATTGAACACCCACTGGGTGAAATTTAGTTGTAGTTGGACTGAGGAGATTCTGCAGAGCTGGGGAAAAATTGAAATGACATGGCATAGGGTTATTTACTTTCCTTGAGGGAACTGCACCTGCTGTTAGTAAGATAATGCTGGGGATCTTTGACTGTGTCCAGACATTTTAGGAATCTATGTACTTGAGTACATTTTCCATCTGCATTCAGACCAAGGGAAGACCTTTTTCTCCCTAAAGTAAAAGCTGTTAATGCCAGGTGCATCTTTTGTTCCTTTGATGCTGGAACTGACATTAGGCACTCGAGAAGCAGGAGCAGAGTTGAGAAGGCATACTTGCGAATAGGCTCTCCATGATCAAACAACTTTCTTTACTGCTCAGTGTCAGCTGCATTGACTTCCACTTCTAGCAGCTTTTATACTAGTGGATGGCGTGGTGGACTTAGGACAACATACTGTTTAGGTCTTTCTTCCTCTCCCTCAAGAAATCACCCAGCATATGTTCCTTGAATTAAAGAAAGCCATGTGAAGCATCCCAACCTTATTTTCCTGTTTCTGCTGTTTTAAATCTCTAATTCCCTCCCTTACTTCTTGTGGATAGATAACTTCTAGCATTTTAATTCCTGTTGCTTAGGTCTGATATGTGCATAGTTGGATGAAATGATGATTAGTTGCTAGCATCGGACCCATCTTTAATTGCAGGAAATGATGGGGAAGGTAAATACATTTCATGAAGCCCAAGTCCTGGATCAGGTATCAAACACATATTGAAAGTCCAATAAAATTTGGTGCTGATTTTTCATCTAGTTTCTCTTTGAAAAGAACACTGCTTGCTTTGAACTAATCAAACAGCCATTTGTAAGATAGTGTATCCTGATCTGTTCAGGACTGATAATGAGATACAGCAATATTACACTGCAAAAGTGATATTTTAAGGGCAAATTGAAACTGTGAAGCTGGGCACTCATGATAGGAAATTTGACACATTGCTTACTGAACCATATTTTAAACTGATAAAAACTTACTTGTGAGCTTAGGAACATTATTCAGCATTTTAAGTGGCCTCTGCAGCCACAGTGTAGCACGAGAGACCATTTGGTTCTTTGCAGATCTGCCAGGTGAACGAGCTGTGTTCATAGTTTGTTGTTGAGCAGACATTATTTTTGAGACAGAAAAAAAATGGGGAACATAATGGTTTGATTTCAGGTTCTATGAGAGGGAACTGTGTAATCATGCAAATGTTGGTGCTTCTCTGTCCATAACTTACTAGTCCTGGCCCTCTGTTCTGAGTTCTGCTTCTTCATCTCGGTTTCAATCTTTTGCTTGTTTTGGATTCTTCCTCTTCTGATGTTGCACTACATTCTTCCTTCTCCCCTTCGCCTCCCTTTTTGGTTGATGTGTTTTCCAAAACTACATCCACACGGCAAGCTTTTCAGTAAAACTTGAACACAACAAATTGATAGATACTGACATGAGGAATTTCTGCCCAGATTCTGGTAATAACAAAAGTATTAAACAAACTTAGCTGTGGTCAATCGTTTTCATGATGCTTACATGATGGCTGGCATTATACCAATGGCTTTAGCATCAGATTGTTGAAGTAGTTGATTTTATCAGTTGATTTGTGATGCAAATTTCTGAAATAGTTTCTTAAACAGGAATAGGGTTGGGAGGTTTTTAATGCATAAGCAAACAATGTATATCTGAGCTGGTGTATTTTGTGGTTTGTCCTTTAAGAATTACATTACTATTTTCTGGAACGTCTGATGGAACCATTTTGAGGAACTTTTCTGCTCCTTGTTTAGGAAAGGTATTTGGTGTTCTCAAGAGAACAGTTGTTAGTTATAAAGACCATCTGGGAGATCTCAATGGATGGAGGAAGTGAATGACAGGAAACACCCATTTAAGTCTTGTCCTGATCTGTTCTGTTTCTGTGTTCTCCTGTCTTTTTTTTCTCCATCCTTTCACTTTTTCTTCTATCTACTGTTATTTTACCAGCTCTGCAGAAGGATGCATATTAGAGCATTTGGGTTTTCTGTGCACTAGATGATGTATTAGTTATCACTGCTATCTGTCAAGGACCACCTGCTTTGCCTTTGAAGACATATCTCATATTTGCTTATGACTGATTATCATAAAGCATTGAGTAGTGTTTCATGATAAAAGATCTTAGAGATATAATTAATTGTTTTCTCTAGTTTTATCTGTCTTAAGTTGATGGGGTTAAACTGGTAAGAATAGAGAAGTGGATCCAATAACTTTATCCTATCAAAAGCAGCTTATGAGCTACCTGAAGGATTTAGACCAACAAATGCTATCACATTACAGTAGCATGACAAAGAACCAGTCTATGCTTTCAAACCACGGTCATGGGTCTGATCACATACTGAAAGTTTTTGCACCACTTTGTACCATTTTTTATCATTATTGTCTCTTGATAAATTCTTTATTTGTTTTAATGTGTCTCTCATTTCCCAGACATGAAGGCAATAACAGTATCTGTTTTTCAGTAGATAACAAAACCTCTCTCAGCCATGTTTCTCCTCTTTAAGCGATTATTTATCCATTTATCTTCCACAGTAGAAGTATTTTTCATAAACTCATTTCGTTTTGAAATATGCTAATAAATCTCCACATAATACAAGTGTTGATTTGTCAAAGGCTGACTAGGCAAGGCCAAGTGCACAGGTGCTGTATTCTTGGAAATACAAAATCCGATGCCGTGACTAAATGTTTAAGTAGTGATGCAAGAGACAGTGATGGCAGGGAAAACAGATTGTAAGCTAATTTGTTTATGATCAATAGTGTCCACTTCAAGAAAAGTAAGTGTCTCTTTGGGATATATTGAAAGAAATACTGTATCTAATGTAACAAAAACAACTACTGCTGTTCCACACCCTTTAAATGTCAACAGAATTATATCAATTTTCAGATACAATATATTTTTGACAGGCAAGTAGGGAATGACCTGCATTGTCTATGTGGTCTCTTAGGTCCTTTGCTGTCTTATTATATTACCAAAAAATCTGAAAATAAGTACTCCCTACTTTTTCTGTCTGTCTTGCTCAGATTAGGTTACTTGAAACATTTGTAATTCACTGTTTTTCAAAGTCCGATTCTGTGGTGTACAGTATCCTCTTGGGGAGGTTACTATGATATTAGGTCTATTTTAAGTTCACCTCAGAAAACCTATTCAGCTGCATAATCTCTGATAATGATCTTTGGGAGAATAAAAGTTCATGCTCAATTACAGACTCAAAATTTTCCACTTGCTAAAGAAATTTGGATTTATTTTCTTTATATCCTGCACAATTCTCAGCAGACTCAACTTATTTCTATTGTTGGAATCCAAACACTGTTCCAAGTTGTGCATCACCAGCAAACTGAGGTTGATTTGTTTTTACAGTATTGTAATGCAAATATTTTCAGTATATTTCTCTTATACATTTGACAGCAAGAAAGTTTAAGATGCTGACAAAAACCACCTGCGGCTATAGCGTGTCTCAATTCAAGAATCCAACCATTTCATAATGCTTACAGAAATCAATGATGCAGTCTTGTGGTATGGAACTTGGATAATGTTTATAATATATATGTTTCAAAAGTATACCTTGAAATGTTTTCCTTCAGGTAGCAATTAAAACTGTGCTCTGTAACATACTCTGTGAAAAGCTCCTGTAGTAGCAGAGCTATCAGAAAAGAATTAAGTTCATCTTGGCTAGTTTGAAAGTACTCATTTGGTTCGATCCTGGAATTGTGAGGCCATGCATTTGCGTGTGCATCTGGAGAAAAGACAGGGCTGGGAAGCTGAGAAGGAAGCCCAGGATGGATAATAATGACAGTTACTGTATAAAGAAGGTGGAATGAAAGACAATGAAGAGTGTAGTGCAGATCCAAAGGCAGAGAGAAGAGCCATTGTGTATAATGAAATGAAGGCAGGCTAAATTGTGTTGCGTAATTTGTATTATAAACAGAGCTGGTGGTAACCCTAGTCGTTAGGTTGTCTTACACTTGTCTTCATAAACAAATCTGAAGAGTCTTTTAAAGCTTCTCTATAAAATCATTGTATTACTGTAGACCTTTGAAATTCAGTATGATGAAGCTGAAGGCCAAGGAATGTGCTTTAAAGCTGTCCGTTGTTGACTGGGAATTTGTCTACTGATAGTTTCTATGATGTTGAAACCAAATCTGTTTAGAGTTCGGTATGCTCAGCAGCTCAAGCGGTCAGACCATAAGATACAATAATGGATCTTGGATTTCTACACAAACTCTGTCATTCAGAAGGCAGCTTAGTTTACTGTAATACCTGGCAAAACCACACGTCAACCTTCAAAAGAGAGTATTCAGTTGTTATCCAGTCAGATCCCTTACAAATTGCCTCGTGTGTTAGTGGTGGCTATGCACAGTCTTTGCTATCTGTTATGAATGCTGCTTCTTCACCTCATCTGGTACAAGACACTGCTTTAGTTCAAGACTTCAGCCTTTGCTGGTGGTGCTTGGTACATCATTTTTATTAAAAATATATGCTGGGATAGGAACGTTAATAGGAAGGAGCATAACTGGTGGGCAAGCTGCCCTGGCTTGATTTGTAACCCAGCAACAGAAGAAGACAGGTCTTCTTTAAATCAAAACCAAAATATCCATCTGTATTCTATTAGTTTTCTAGTTTTACAGTTCTTCCCACACAAACAAACAAAACCAGCCTAGCTCACCACCTTCCAAAAGCACACATTCTAAATGCTTGGGAAATAATGATTTTTATATCTTACAGACCATATTTGGGGCACTCATTTCTGCCTGCTGAGTGATTGGGGAACGTTTGGTTTTTTTTTTTTTTTTTTCCCAGATAAATAAGACTTTCATGTAACTAGATAAATATTTTTCTTTCCCAAGTGACCTGAAGGTGACGCCTGTGCTTAAATGACTATGGAAGATAAGGAGCTATGCACTGTCTCCATCTGAGTCCAGGAAATATTCCCAGAAGCCCTAAGGACCAGGGTGTACTGTGATGGGATGGAAAGCAGAGGGATGTTGATCTTCATGATTTTGCTTATTTAATACAGATATTTTTTTCTCACAGCTGTTGAAAGCAACCACAGGTTTTGGGAACATACATTTCTATGAACTATGTTTGCTGTCAGCGTGTAGGGTGTTGGGAAAGGCATAGCACCCCTTACCAGGAGGACTGAGAGGGCAGGTAGTGGCTGCTGTGGAGGTGACTGTGGAGAACTGGGACCCTGTGCAGGGTGAGCTGAGCTCTTCTGCTCAGATCATGTTGGTAGGATGGCTACCAGGCCTTACTTGATCCGAATTTTTGAAAAAAGTGCAAATAGTGCAGTAGACAAAATCCTGCTCCCTTATAGGTCAAATGGGCATATGGGTTTGCTTGTTGGGTTAGCCTGTGTTGAAGAGTTTCCTGTGTGTTTTAGTGTATTGAACTACTTTTAGGACGGCCTAGCAGAAAACCTAAGCATTTGTCTTCCTTCTCTCACATCCCTTCCGCCAGATAGGGAAGGAAATAGGAAATAAAAGATGAATCAAGCATGTTTTTCAACCTTTCTCCTCTTTGATTACAGCTTCCTTTAGCTTCAGAGGTCTTGTGGAGAATCTTAAAAGCACAGCCAGACTTCTCAATTCAGCTTCTATTCAATTACTTTTTTTTTTTTTTCTATTAACACCTTTTAAATTAACACCTATTGTATCTTCTTGCCGCCTTGAGAGCACATAGGCGGGTGGGAACTGGCATGAAAACAATGAGAACTCAAACATGTTTACAGTCATTTGCAGAACAGCTGAAGAGTATGAGGAATGTGGCCAGCAAGTTCAGGGAGGTTCTCTTCCCCCTCTATTCTCCCATGGTGAGGCCTCATCTGGAGTCCTGTGTCCAGTTCTGAGCTCCCCAGCTCAAGAGGGACAGGGAACTGCTGGAGAGAGTCCAGCACAAGGTCACCATGATAATGAAGGGACTAGAGCATCTTCCTTATGAGGAAAGGCTGCAGGAACTGGGGCTGATTAGTTAAGAGGAGATTGAGGGGGGATCTCATTAATATTTACAAATACCTAAATGGTGGATATGAGGAGGTTGAGGCTTCCCTTTTTTCTGTTGTATCTGGTGACAGAACAAGGGGTAATGGAAAAAGACTTGAACACACAAAGTTCCATTTAAACATAAGGAAAAACTGTGCGGGAGCCCTGACACAGGCTGCCCAGAGAGGATGTGGAGTCTCCTTCTCTGGAGGTTTTCAAAACCCATCTGGATGCATTCCTGTGTGATCTGATCTAGGTGTACCTGCTTCTGCAGGGGCTAGGGCTAGATGATCTCTAAAGGTCTCTTCCAACCCCTACCATTCTGTGATGCTGTGAACTGATTTTGCTGGCGTATCAGAGCTTTGCTAACTAAAGTAATTCTCTAAATTTCCTAAGAACTCATACACCTGGTCAAATTTTGTACAGTTGTCAAAATTATCTGACATATTTTGTGTGTGAAGATGTTTTACCAACAGCAACTGTGAGTCATGCACAGAAAGACTAGGAGCTTTCATCCACTTTCATGACCTCAAAGAGGTGTACCTAATGTTTGAAGTCCAATTTTTTTTAAGAACTTTTCTTTTGGTAAGATTATATTTAGTTGCTGAAGTCTTTGACACAGAACCCGAGGATTTGATCAGAAACAAACAGGTTTCCAGGGGAATGACTTCACTCGTGGTATAGATGCATTTTCACTAAGGTCAGGTTAACTGAGCTGGAGTGTTAAATGTGCCCTGATTAACCCACTGTGCAGTATTGCTCATGAGATCTGGGGCAGTCCCAGTCCTCTGTTTCTAGCACATGCTCCTTCTGGAGTCTGCCACAGCAGATTTGAACCTGGCCAAACTTACAGCTTCTGCTCAGCTCTCTGTGCTGCTACGTACATGATGGGACAAGGCACCTGGCTGATGTGCCAGCTTTTAAGTAGACATTGGAGTTTTAAAAGACAGACTTGGTTGCAGAGACTTAAGAGGTGATGATTTAAATAACAAAGCAGGGCTTGTTGACAGGGGAAGGGAAAGAAAAAACATCTCAATTTCAGGGTAAGAAGCCTTCCTCTAAATTGTTTCAGGGTGTCACTCTTGCATCCAAGGGCTACTGGATTTTCCCCCCAGGTGGCAGCATCCCAAGCAGATGTCTCACCCGCTTAGCCACAGGCCGTCAGCTTCTTCATCCAGTATACCACCAAGGATCCTAACGTGAAAGCCAGTGCTGCTTCATAGCTCATGAAGCATGTTAAATGTAAAGATGCACAGAAACTTGGTTGCCATGGAGATTCAGTGAGGATGGATGATAGGACCTGGGAATCTCCTTCGCAGCTGTTATACTGCTACAAAGGTCAGAACCTCTTCCCCATCAGGCTGTGCCACCATACAGAGGGTGCTTTGCTGGGATAGTGATAGAGTTCTGAGAAAATTTAGACATAAATACTTCTTTTAGCCAGTATTACACCAAGATTTGTCAGGACAGTGGATTCTACTTTTCTTAACCTTATCACTTAGTAACCAAAGAAAATAGACTCTCTGAAATCTCAGGAGAAAAAAATGATCAATTAAACAGTGATAGGGAAGTAGAATTTATCAGTTTGATGTAGCAGTGTTTCCTCTTGAGATGCTTACTGAAAATACATTTTAATTGGTAATGTTTTGTTCTTCAAAAAAAACCCGAGGATTTAAATGTTTTAATTATAAAAACCCACAAGTCATAAGTACTGTGTTCTGTATGACAATGTCAATTGGAAAGACTGTATGGAAGAATGCAACAATCAGTAAATTAATTAAAATGTTGTAGAATGAGATATGAGGCATTAAAATTAGAAAAGAAACATCAAATGTTGTGATGTCATAGAATCACAGAATCA